>VRLP01002749.1:0-79301 GCA_009660295.1 Lophius piscatorius | reverse complement strand
GGGGGGGGGGGGGGGGGGGGGGGGGGGGGGGGGGGGGGGGGGGGGGGGGGGGGGGGGGGGGGGGGGGGGGGGGGGGGGGGGGGGGGGGGGGGGGGGGGGGGATCTAGTTTGATGTGGATGTTTAAAAGTCCATTTATGACAATACTTGGTGCATGCAGTATGTTTGCATGTGTGTGTCATACAGAGGTTGTTTTATGCCTCATCAGCTCACTAGCACCCCCTACTGTTGCACCACTACAGCCTTCAGCTCACAGCTGTAACTTCAATGGGGTTGCATGTTTTTGTACATGCGTTTCTGTGTTATAGTCCGTGGCACAGGTGGAAAGATAGGAATCTCAGACACTGCAGTGGCGCAACTTGGTTGTTGAGATTTCAATTGAAAACATGAACCAATTTCTAAATGATGTTTTCATTCCATTATCTTCCTTCTCTCTCTCAATTAGTGACTTTATGTTAAAATATTGAATTCGGCGCATATGCATGCGAATGCTTGCATACCCAGGATGCTGACAAATAGACTATTGCACCTCATTTAGTGCATTTTAGCACATTGATCGAGTTGTTGAAGTCAATATTGTCCTGAGCGGTAAGTCACGTGAATAATGGTGCATGTGTGTGTGCGTGTGTGTGTGTGAGTCTGTCTGCGCGTGTTATGGCTAATGAGGGAGGGCTGGTGCACTGCCCAGGGGGCCCTTCCTGGAGCACCACTCCGACTCAGACAGCGGGATGATTAATGGATTGTAAATGTTGATGGATTATTGAACAGGGAAATGATAAAGTTGGCCCGTGCTCTCATAAAAACCAGGCGGGGCTCTTGGAATCCATCAGCATGTTTGTATATATGCTCAGGTGCCAAAGTGCACAAGGCTGTTTATAGTGGCAAACCTAATTGCCTGAGGTTTAAAAGTCATGACCCTTTAACCAGCATGTAAATTGCTAAAGAGGCAAGCAAAAGCAACGTTGGTCAAAGAAAAACAGAGCCCGAAATCAATGTGATTTTTAAGTGTGTCATCAATATTCTGAGATATAAAAACTACACTGCTATGAGGAAATTAAGTGATTAAATTATAATTTGCGCATTCTTTTTTTTCTTTCTGTGCCATCTCTGTTTTTGTTTTCAAAGGAACTTATTCAATTCATTCCACATTATGTCGGCTAAAAATCATGTATTTCCTGTGGAAGGTAGGCAATCATGGATTTAACCCGAGATGTGGAAAAATTATATGTTGAGTAATGTTTAACCATCGGGATAGCTGAGTGCCCGGCTAATAATTTTTTTTTTTTTATGTGGGACTCAAGATGAAAAATATATCTCACATTATAAATTTGGATTCAGTTAATTACTTCCTCTTAGGAGCATGTGTCTCCGATGTTGGCATCCGCACATGTTCTGAACACACAGCACATCAGGATATTCAAAGTTGTACAGAAATCAAGCTGGACACAAGCGTAGATTAAGACGCATAGAGTATATTCACATTTTATATTCAAATATGAAACGATCATAAATCCTACTCAACATCGATCTCAGATCTAAATGAGGCACCTTTCATCCGCAGAGAAAAGTTGAAATATCCCATAAAATAAAGAAGCACACAGAGCCAGCCTCTTTCCTTGACTTTGAGTCTCACACCGCTTTTATCTGAACATCTTATATCCTCTCGGATGCTTAAAGTTCATATCAGCAGATTTGAATCATCAGACAAACTTCGGGGGGAAGAAAGCGGATTAGTCGATTGTTGGCCTCACCATACTTGAGTGGAATACAAGAAGCACTGCTTAAACTGTTTTTACTAGACCTCCCCTACAGGAGCACACAACCCATACCAAATGAAGCTCCTCTAAAGGCCACTGGCATAACATTTCAGTGAAGAAGACCTTTTGTTTTTCCTGGTAGGATACCGAGTCATTGCTGAAAACTGAATGGTGGAACAACTTTCATGGCTGACTGAGCTCATTTGAAAATGCAAGCTGTTTATATAAAAATGATCTGAGTCTGGGAAATATTGAATTTCTTTAAGCAAACACTTCAAATACTTGCATTTGCATTCCATAGCTGCGATTAATTTTAAATGTTTTTTCCTTAATATCAAAATGTTGACAAATTATCTTCTAATACAATGGTGGAAAATGGTTTCAAATAATTTCCTTAAAATTTTTTTTTTTTAAATTTCACAATCAGAAGTAAAACCCATGACTCGATAATGCTACTAACATAAATATCATGATTACAATATTTAAAAAAAATACTGACTTTGCTGATCTCATGAAATTCATTTAGATTCAAAAATATATAGCTATGCAACTTATCATGAAAATACAATTATTACCTGCATCATCATCCTCAAACTGTCAATCAGGAGAAAAAAGTAAGTGACTTAAGGATGATTGTTTATTGTAGCAGATGATATGTGGTAATTAGTCCATCATTAGGTGTTTGGTACTCAGACCCTACAGGGAGATTGTGATCAAAAGGTGTCAACTCCGAGAAACAGCAAGACGAATCCCTGGTTGATCTGTGGAAATTTGTGGTGGTGTGGTGGACAACTCTGCTCAGACAGATGAATGATGACTTTGGTGAACCTACGATGATTGATAACCATGTTAGTAGCTCAGGTTGCAAGCATGGATTAAATAAATGCACATAAATGCAACACCGAGGCAACAAATACTTCTCGACCATAGGAGCTGGAATCTAAAATGAATGTCATGTCATGTCAAAAAACACTGGGAGAAAGCAATCTCAAACCCAAGGCAAACCCCAATGGTTATACCATTAATTTGTTTAACCGCATGCAAAATAGTCATACTGCAGAGTATAAAGAAAAAGAGAAGCTGACAAGTGCCAAGGTGCTTCCAGAGTGCAGCTATCACCAACACAAGGATTTACAACCGCTTCAAAATATGCTGGAGGACTCAAGAGGAGAGAGATATTAACAGATGTCCCTGTATACTACTGGACATTGCTAAGGATATGTGTTCCATAGAGACTATTAAACCCAGTTGGTTTAAATATCGGACTCAAACCCTCAACAACCTGAAAGTATTTTGCCGAGATTTCCATCATAAATGTAGGGAAGTGGATTATGGCCACTATTGGCTATGCAAATCTTCTATTTTTAAATCTGCCTTTAACCTCCAAGTTCTGATTATATTCTTAGAATTCTGACTCTAAAGTGAGTATTCTGACTTTATTCTCAGAATTGTTACTTTATACTCAGAATTATGACATTAAATTCAGAATAATGACTTTATATATAAGAAAGAATTACAAAAATAAAAATATCAAGTAGCACAAATCTGAGATTTCAAATTAGAAACTCAAAATCCCCCCTCCAAAAAAATGATCCTGTATAAAATAGTTGTAACGCGATATACTGGTTTGCGATAATCTCGGTCATTAAAATATTAAAAATATGAATATCATGTCAATAATCCACCCACCACCAGCATTTTTAAATGAATGGGCGTTTCAGGACTCTTTTCTCGGTCACGTTTTCTCTCTGTCTGCTTTACGCTCAACAAAGTCACAACATTAACAACCGCGAACAGATGGTGTATGATGTCGCTGCGAAAGATGGTAATACTTATTGGTAATACTGGTGGTAATACTAATACTAATGGTACTATGAACAGTAATACGATGATACCATTAACTACTAATGGTAATACTTATTGTAAGATATGTACAATATCTTACAATATCTTACCACTCACCTTCACATTCACCCTCCTAATGATTTCGCTACCAGTAAGCATGTTGAGTTGTGAGAAGGTCTATAATGTTAGCGTAGCTCAGTTGGTGAATGACTGGGTTTTTAGTTAACAAGCTAATGTTTGTACTTAGGTTAGCTAATTGCTATGTTCTGATCAGTCAGAGATAAATAATATAACATCAACATGGTTGCCAGTAATGTTAAAATAATTTTTTTTTGACCAAATAATCCCAGTTTCCAAAGATTTAAAGTCGATCCGATTAATGTTATTTCCTGACAGATGCTCAGAAAAAAATTCTTTGTAATCATTGCATTCAGTTGTTTTGGAAGAGAGAGAGAGAGAAGAAGTTAGAGAATAAAGTAAAAATGCATTTTAAGGAATTGCATTCATTTTAAAATGTTTTGTAGATACTGTGATAATGTCGTTATCGTAATATTTTTGGTCACGATAATCATATCGTGAAAATTTGATATCATGGCGGCCCTTGTATAAATGAGATCATGTGTGTATTTCTACTCCATTATGGAACACAGAGCTATATGATAATTGCGAATAAGATGATGAATACATACATTTACAACTGTTACATGGATAGAGATTTTTAGATAGCATAAGTCCGTGAGGCTGTTGTCCAAGCACAGTCAAAGACATAAAAACACATGAGGACATCCACATTGCGCCACTAATGAAATATGTTGCTTAGCATGCAGTGCCGTACTCCAGCTATGCCCGTGCCAGTCTGTGGCAGATGCTGCCGACCCATCCTGCTTGCCTGCGTGTTGACAGGTCCAGGCTCTGTGGCTAACAAGCCAGTTGTGGAAAAGTGCAGTTATGCTGTGAAGGCCTCCCCAGCGCTGTGCCATTACCCAGTTCCCGACAGGGTTGAGGAAGATCATCATTTTCACATAACAAACCGTAGATTATCATTTTGCCGACAGTTTCCTCAAGTGGAAAATAAGCTTCCGCCAACCAGGCATCTTTCCGCCCACATTCACTGGCAACAATTTTCCACGCAAGGAAAAACGGTGTAAATGAAACTAATCGCAGGAAAAGTGATCCCTGCCTTCTGCTGGCAGAGGATATCAACCAGCCCTGGTATTGGCTGCTTAAAGCCGTGCTTCTGAGAGGTGGTCGAGCCGACAAAGAGGAGCAAACAAATTGTGGTTCATGGTGCAATTTATCATTTTTTGTCCAAATCGTTTGGATATATAAAGGATTGCGTTAAATTCAGGAATGCCTTTTATAATGCTTGGCTTTAGCAGACACTTATTAGTTAGACAGTTAGTTGTATATAATTAATTTCACTTACACAATTAACTCCAAAGTTGCAGCAACAACCATCACTGGCAGCTTTGCAAATATTCTATGTGGCCATGTCAAATGGCTCTATCATTTTCTAAAAAAATGTTAATAGACATTCTTAAGATTTGACCATGAGCTCCCATTTAAATGACTATCATTTATTTACTGCTATATCCAAGCAAATGAAAATACTGGTGCGAATATTATTTTCTTTTGGAGTAAAAAAAAATTGCTGTATTTAGCTACAATTTTCAAATTGTCTACATTTCATGCCAGTACAGAGGAGATAATTTTGGTGTCATATACATGATGTATTCTGAAAAAAGACACCAATCACTGATATGCTGAACACTATAACATTGTTACTACATAGTTATTACAAATAATTATAAACCTTTTGAAATGAAATACAAAGTCAGGGATGACTTTCCTACAATCATGGCCTCATGACTTGACATAAATTATCTAATTAGCATAGGACTTTATGAAATATTTCTTTTCAAATGAGAAATTTATATTTTTGTACATCATGTACCTCAGTGCAGCAATGACAATATATTTCACAAGCATTTCATCACGGGTAACATGTCCAATAGACCTGATAAAAAAAAAATTATCCAAATTCCAGAGTGTTATATTATTTTTCTCCTCAAGCTTTGTTTGTAGTGTTTTTCATGAAACCAGAATACCAAATACACTGAAGGGGACACAGCCGAAACAAACAAAAATATAAATTATTTCAGGCGGAAGATTTAAAGAAATACTCAGTGAGCGATTGCAACAAGCAGATTCAAACCTTGATAGCATGACTGAATTTTTTCCCTTGTTTATATACAACTTTTAAAGGGTGTTTAGAAAACCGGAAGTCAAGGGTCATTCAAGGCACATTTGCAATTCAGGTCGATTTTGATACTTTAGGTTCTGATGTTGGTAAAACCACTGCTAAAACCAGCTTACGGCTAACTTTAGCTCCTGCTTTTATAGCATTGAAAGCCACTTATTTAATGCCTGATTGTTCATCTAGTATCTCAGGCCTATCTGTGCCGTTTCAACCTTGTGAAGCTATGCTTCACAGTTAAATATGTTAAAAGCAAGGATGTCATGAGAAATTAAAGCTATGCACACTGTTTGACTTTTGTAGACCACTCCATTACAGGTATGTATTTTTCTTTCCATCACTCGCAGTCAGTATATGATAATATGACCTCCGTATAATCCTTAGATCTATTGCTTTTTTCCTCCTTTGTGTGCTTCCCAACAAATTCAATTGTACATGCTGATTGCTTTCATCGATTCCTACATTCCCACAAGTCCAACATGTATTCCATCGCACCTTATTCTGCTTCATTCGCCCGACTGTTCTCTAATAATGTGACCCTTTTTTTGCGAGGCACAAGAGGTTACCCACATGTTCCCATCGGGATTGGACCAATTTAAGATACTCAGAGTGGTGGGGAGAACATATCATTATGCGTTAACTCTCTGGACGAGCCACTTTCTAATTAATTGAATCATAGCGATACGTGGCTACAGCCAGAGGCTACAGATGGCGTGAAAAAGGCCTTGTGGAAAAGAAAGGGAAAATCGCACGATGAGAGGTGGGGGGAGCAACCTCATGGGGATTGTGGCTTAGGGCAACCTCTTTTCTAGGCAACAGATCTTCAGTGCATGTAATTAGAGAGGGCGAGGTTGGGGGTCTTGGCAGCATTTTTCCATTTAATACATTGCTGATACGTCTTGCTGTCTGTGATTTATGTAAAGAGGGGAGGGGAGGGGGTTGGAGTAAAAGCTAGCGCCACTAAATTAAGATTCATTTAAGCGTGTAGGTGGAATACAATTCAAAGAATGGACTAAGCTGGTACCACGGGACCTGAATGCATTAATGTCCTGTTATGTGAGCTTAACTTCATCTTTTATGACGATAGGCGTTGGCTTTTGGTTCCACTGGCTATTGGAAGTGTCATGTCTGTGCTTTTTATAGCTGGTCTGTTTGACAACATAAAGCTCAGAGAGGATGGAGAGAGGCGGCTCAGGAGTTTGATAAATGATTGGTTGGTCTTGGTGGGATTATTTCATTTTTCTTGCAAATTGGATAGCATGTGGATATTAGGATAAATGTTGCTGAGCCTCAAGCAAAACAATGATACTCAATGATGTATGTCTGCAAGGTGCATCCACATAGAGTCCAAGCCAAAGGAGAACACAAATGCCAGTTGAAAGGCAGAGATACTGTTCCTTTGTGAAAAACACAGAGGATTCTCAACTGCTACAACTGGGAAAGAAGATGAGGATGCATTCGCTGCTCTGATAAGAGCCTCAGCAAGGCACAGCAATCCTTCCTGTTGGTATTCACTTCTTGCAAGAGAACAAGGAGAAAGAAGGAGCTTCATTCCTCTTTCTTCCTGCTCCTCTTTTTTTTTTTCATCTCCTTATCCGACATTCCTCTATTTTTGACGATGAGAGATGGAAATCTCCAGCTGTTGTAAATTGAACATTGCATCCAGCAGAACACTCATAACGCTGTCCCTTCCCGGCTGGTATCATCGTCATCAGATGGTGTAGTCTGCCATTGACAGGCTGGGTTTTAATGGAACAAGTGTTGACAATATCTCTCAGGAAGGGGTTTGAACCGCAGCTGGAGCGCTGATGGGACATGGACGTGTTTGAGATGTGAGGACAATAGCAGAAAAATGCCAGGATTGACGCTATGTACATTTGGAAATCAATCAGTTAATTAACCCTTTAATGTACTCACTAAGAAAGACAACTATGGAAAATTATTTCCATGTATACTTTTTCTTTATTACTATTTTTTAACTCTGACTCTGAGTTTACCATAATATGACAAATCATGTGCCAAGGATGCTTTTAAAGAAAGACATTTAAAAAAAAGTCAGACTTTTCAAAGTATTTCATGATTAATTACTGTATTTCATAGAAAATAGTCAATTTTAGTTTGATTAGCTTAATCAATGGTAACACATGATTAAGTGAACTACTTAACCCTTTTTAGACTTTTTAAATTTTAAATAACTCTAAATATAACTAAATAACTAAATGCATATAACAACATTTTCCACACATGCTTTAAAATGTCAAAAAAATTCACACTTTCCTAAGCTATGATGGTGGCCCCTTTGACATGTGGTGTCCCCCAGCGCTCAGTTCTTGGCCACTTACTCTTTAGCATAAGATTGCCACCACTCGGTCTTATTATTTAACAGGTTCAGTCATAATTCTCATACGGAAATAGTGACCCAAATGTGCTAAACCAAACAGTAGAGCAGGACGTAGAATGGTTAATTAATCATCTCCATGTGTGACCTTGATGACAAGAAGGTTTTTCCTAGCAGGTCTTTCTGGTGCCAAACTAAAAGCTGAACATACCCACAAAGGAAAAAAACAGACTCTTCCATCCCAGCAGTTGCCATGCCTCTCTCTCTTTCCCTTTCTCCTCTCCTGCTCTCTTCTTTATCTTTCTCTGGGTGATGTCTCCAGTTCAAAGCACAAACTGCACACGGACAGGGACTTAATCTGCCGAGCATGCTACAAAGGCGACCTTGAGGGGAGGTTTGATTGAGGTGTTCAAAACCCGGGTGAAAAAGAGGATTGATAGAATCAAGCAAGTGAGATTACTTCACATTCTGTCCCACACACACCCCACTGACCTGGGGATAGTGTTGCAAATGAAGCGCCGGCGCAAGTTTGAGAGAGTGAATGAGAATGATGAGGGAAGGAGACGGGAGAGCAAAGAGGAGGAGAATGAAGGTTGGAAAAGGAAGCTTTAAGGACAGGAGAGTTGGGAGAACATAGACAATGGAGGAGAAAGAAACTTATTCCAATCCTCTAACTTCTGTCAGAGCTACATGATCAAACCAGAGATCCATGTAGGTAGTGAATATTAATGGAACAGGGGTGTTCTATGCGCTGCACGAGGTTTTGATTAGCTCCGCTAATCCTCAAGCTTCAGCAAGAAGCCAAATGATTGATCATTTTGCTGTGAAGGGTAAACATTTTAGGACAAAAATACCTTAAAATGTGTGATGAAAACCTTGAATATTTGTTTGCTTATAGTTTCTCTTGCCTTAAGAGCACACATTTGCCAGCTCCTCTTGGTTCCCTTTGTCTGGCTTTGGAGCTTTACTAAGTGGAACACAACTTATTTGCTACATGCTCCTTGTGTTGTAACATAAATGCTCCTTTGTGTGTATTTCCTCTTTTCATCTCCTCTCACTCTTAAAAAAAAAAAGATAGAAAGGAAGGAGCCAGGAGGCTGTGTGTGCTGCAGACTCGGCTGCATTCATCAGTTATGAGAAACGCGCAATTATTCCCGCTCTTCAGTCAGAAAAGTCAACGTGCCAGTACCAGCACACAGATGAATGACTGTTGTCTCCTCTGCTGGATTATTAGCCAGGAGATGTGTGTACACCAACGTCTCTGACGCCTCGGCGCCCCCTCAAACTCCCCTCTTGCACACACTATTCAATATGTTCCTCTTTGTGTTTCTCGTCAGGAAAACAAAATGCTGTTGGGAGCGATGGGGAAGAGGCGGCAGACTAGAGTGTGAAGCTTGATGAGAGGCTTGATGATGACAAGCATGAAGGATCTGATATAGTTGCCCCTTAGAAAGCTTTATTGTCAGCTGCTGATAAGCCGAAGTAAAAGCATTTCACCACTTTCCACCCTGAGGTTGAGGGAGTAAAAAAAAGAAAGAAAGCTGTCGAGCATTAGAAATTAAATCAACTCACATGGGCTTGTTCGTTTATAATGATCAGGGAGATGTGGTATTTTATTAAAGGCGTTCAACTGACACAGATGCGCGGTTGAAATGACATGAGCTGCAATATATCATCGGTAACTCTATAAGAAATTAGCTTTCTCATATCCATCCACAGTGATCTGTCAATACCATCGTACTGTCCATAACTGAATGGTTAGGTGTGTGCTATACCTCGTCCAAATCCCATTAGCAGTCTTTTACTCTTTGTCCATGCTCTCTAGACCGTTAAGCGGTCAGCCAGGAGAAAGTCCAGGCCAAGGGACGCATTAATTTTGGTTACTGTCCTGTCTTATGGCCTCACAACGACCATGACCGGCAATAAAGGCCAGGGACCTATTATTTAAGAAGGAAAGGTGAAAAGGGAAGCGGGGCAAATGGGATGGGGGCTTAGTTCAGCTAAATGGACACAGTCTCACATGGCAGAGTTGCTGTCATCAGGGGGAAAAGATATGTTTCGGTTCTCCGGGGATGTATTAAGTGGCCGATGCAGAGGTGGAGAAAACCAGGAGGGGAAATTACCGCATGATTGCATCTGCTCTATGCATGCAAAGAGGGAGTTAGAACAGTTATAGCGGGTCCAAAGATTCACCACAAATAGGCAATGGCGGTTGGAAATAGTGGGAAGAAAAAACGTACAAAATAGAAATCCGTATCCGACTCTGACAATATATGGAAATAAGAAGCTGAAATGTTGATGACTCAGAGCAGAATTGTCAAAAGGAATTTAGATGTTTGTACCCAATGATCTCAAATCCGTGAGCAAGTTCTTGTCTGAAGGCAGCGCACAACCTTGAAGATGTTGCACCCGATGTGCTTCACGCTATCCGTCACACTCCAATCTCCTTCCCCCATTCTCCACCCTGCTGCAAGGCACTATATCTCTTCATTCTTTTTATTCGCTGCTCCAGAGATGAGTAAGTGCAACAATCATTCCACATGTGGTCAAATGAGACCATAACACAAAACTGACAGACACGCCAACTTCAACATAGATTCTCCTTTTGCTCCTTCAACACATCTTCCTCTTTTTTCCAACCCTACCCTCCCATCTTCATTCTTTCGAAATGTGCAGCGATTCCAAATCGGATTGTCGCATCACTTTCTGCCGGTCAAGGGAAAAATGGGGGAAGAAAAGCAATGAAAATTATGATTTCTCTCTCCTCAAGTCGTGGCCTGTCGTTGGCAATCTACTCTGACATTCCACCTCATCAGCCTCTCTATTTAACAATTTTGTGCACAGAGCATGGAGAAAAAAAATGTGCATACTGCTGAGAATGTGGTGGCAGGTGTCTGTTCAAACGCTGAATATTAATGGTGGCGAGAGTCAAGCATAGGTGTGCACATGACCATGACCCTTAAAGCTATTAATTGTCATCCTATTAACATATTTTGTTTGTGTCAGCGCCTCATCCCTCACACTTGCTGTTTGTGACACAGCCATGAAAGAGGGAATGAAAATATATTTTACATATACAGTTCCTTCCAGAATTATTGGCACCCTTTAAATGAACAAAAATGTTCTATGTGTATTTGAAAATGTATTTTCTATACACATGTTCTCTTATACTCATTACTCTCACAAATGTAACTTTTTATTCAATTAATATTATCAAAAAAACATTACATTCTTGATACAAAATGTTTTTATTCTCTAAAATATGTTTGCCACAATTATTAGCACCCTCAGAAATCATGGATTAAGAGGTAACCAAGTCGGATTTTATGTTTTTAGGTTCATCTGTTTGAGTAGGAACTCTTAAGTGGTGAACAATGACTTCCCGTTTCACTGGGGTATAAATATGAGGTGACACGAGCATAAATTGATTTACATTCATTCAGAGCACAGCAATGATGTGCAAAGAAAAGTTGTAAAGCTGCACAAATCTGGCAATACATACAAGAAAATCTGACAGTAGTTGAAAATCAATTAACAAGTTCAATCATTAACAAGTTTAAAGTGACTGGAGATGTTAAAAATCTGCCTGGAAGAGGACGTGTCTGCAAATTGACCCCACTCTCTGCGAGGAGGATGGTTTGACTGGCGAAAGACTCTCCAAAGATCACAGCTAGAGACTTGCAGAGGTCAGACGAATGTTGAGATCAGAATGTCTCCCCAACCACCATCAGATGGCACCCAAACCAACACAAGCCGTTTGGGAGGGTGGCAAGAAAAATACCTGTGCTAACATCCACACCTAAAGTAAAGCTCCTGCAGTTTGACAAAAACCGCTGGGACATTATATTGAACAAGGTCAAAGGTCAGATGAGACAAAAATAGAGCTTTTTGGCTCTAAACGTCATGAAGAAGATGGTTGTGGTGTAGCTAGAAAGAAAGACTTAAAGAAAATTCCCTCATACTCACTGTGAAGTCTGGTGGTAGCTTCTGATGCTCTGGGGCTGGTTGTCTTCAATAGGCTGTGGACATCTTGTTAAAAGACAGGGTTCCATGGACTCCATCAATATAGAATAATAATCAAATACCAGAATGAACACCTCGAAATAAAAAAGTTATTTTTCCCATAGCCTTCCGTGTCACCTGACCTAAACCCCAGCTAAACACCTATGGGATATGCCGCCAAGTCCTCTGAAGGAGTTGGAGAGTTCCTGAAGGGAGGGATGGTCTCCGATCTTCTCCATGTTTCCTCAAACCTCATCACACACTACAGAAGGAGACTCAGAGCTCTTATTCTGGCGAAAGTGGGCTGAACAAAATATAAAGTGTTGTATATTTAGATAGAATGTTGCTTTGGTTGGCTATGAATAATGAGAATTAAAGATCATGGGTTTAGAAATTCATTTGCCAATAAATCTGGAGGGCACTGTATGTACGCAAGAACCTTGTCTGCAAGGATGACAGAAATAGCGACAGAGCTAATGGAAATGCACACAGGGAAAGGCGTGTCTCATCCGACGTCTGCAAAACAATGTCTCACTTTTCATCTTTTGCATCATATTTGATTGCATCTCCAGCGTCTTGAGGGACTTTTAAAGAGACATGCTCGGGACTGGGTCGGTGATCAGGGAGCATGCCCGGTCATGTGATCTGGCATTGTGACTACTAGCCTGTCAGGGAGAAACAGGTCAGACTCAGGAGACGGCGGGAAGCAAAACCTGTGTCGTATTATGAGCTGAAACTATGGCAGGAGAAGATTCATTTCTTGCACGCCACGATATGCATTGATTCATGTAAGATTCCTTGTATCTCGCCATCAGTGCACTGTCCAATATTTTTAGAAGCTGCAAAATCTGCGTCTTTGCCTTGTGCTCACATCATCATGGATTTTTTTCCCTTTTTAAATTCTCCTTTGTTACTGTGCTTCCTGTTTATCTCGGCCGGCCCTGTCTACAGGGGCAGCAGACACATCCAAAAATTGATTATTCAATATCACTGATATAGCAGAGAAAATGGCTCCAATGGAACTGTCTTTCTTTTCACATCGCCGGCCGAGAACGATTTTTTTTTTTAAACAAATACATCTGCAAATAAAAATAGATTTGGTCTTCTGGCCTCCGTCGCCGATGACAATGATGCGTCAGAGTTTAGCAAATGAGAGTTTGCTAATGAAGTAGAGAATAGCAGATGATTTCACACTGGATTATTAGGTGGGTTTTTGCTTTGCTTTAGATGGAGTGTATGCGTATCGTGGTTTATTAGGATAAACGAGCCAATGTACAGTTGCACCAATGGGTGAAAGGCTTCTTTTTTTTTGGTGATTGAGATTGAGGTGATGCTGAAGCGGTGGGCGTTAGCAAGACGTGGTTGAAGGTAGATGAAACACTGTGATGTTAGACTGGAGGATAAGATCTGAGCCGCATAAACCTGAATAAATGTAGAAAAAATATGATCGGCCTGGGAAGACGCTTTAGAGAATCATATATGTTTGTTTCACAGATTTATTTTACAGTCGGTGGTTGGGCTTCTGGTTGTATAAAACAAATGGAAAGCCACTTTGTTGACAGCCGTAAAGTGTCAAATTACAGCGAACACATCTCTGCAATGTCACAGCCCAATATTTGCCTGGTTCCTAATGAGCACTTGTAGACATTGCTGCTGTCATTTTTTGAATGCAAATTGCCTGCTTTCAGATTCAGAGGTGCGCAATTCAGCTCTAACTGTCATCCTGAAAGGCAGGAAAGAAGGAACACTCTCAAGTTCAGGTTTGGCCTTTGGAGATTGCTGCAGTTTATCGTGGTCGGGCCGAGAAACTTGAGCTGGTCGTAAATGGTTCAACCTTTGTGTAAAAGAAAAAGGAACTCAAATCCATAAGATTCTTTTTTCTTTTTTTAATATTAATATAACTAATTGTGTTATTGATTAACGGCAAAGCACTTCAAAAATTAGATTACGGTCTTTAGTTTGATAAGACATGAATTAAGTTTTTAATTGTGCATATCTAATGACTTATTTAAGCTCATTTATTTTATACTTTAATGAGGAAAGACAGAATATTATATTACATCTGATATTCTGAAAATAAAAGAGAATGCCCACAACATGAAATAAGCTGGGACAATTTTCATTTTAAATGTTTCTGTATATAAGTGGTGGCAGCTTCACATGTTTTAAAAATGACATTTAATTAGATAATGTAAACTTATACTGTTGCCCCCCGACTGCAAGGGTAGATCTCCAAAAGGCATCTAATCCTGATTGAACCCCTCAAACTAAATGGAAAGTTGTGTCTGACAGGGTTTATCATATAAAACACAGTAACATACGATATATAGAAGATGGATTTCCTCGAGTGGATTCGTATGCACCAAATTTGGACTGAATGGTTTGAGAAAAGCTTTTGGAGATAAAGCTCCCAAAAGAATCAGAAATATGCAGCCAACTTTTCCCAAAATCAGTTCAGTTCTTTCTCAAACTAAGGTCTATGTGCGTATAAAATTTGAAAATGATCCACAAAAGGGTTTTTGAGGTTATCATGTTAACATGACAGATGTGGCGATGGCAATTCCATGTTCTCAATGATTTTTTTAGGATACGATAACTCTTCTAGATAACATTGTAGTTTTTAGCATTTTTCAATATTTTTACAGTGTAAGTACATGTGCGTTATACGATTATAACGCTACATTATTTAGACATAGCAATTGAATAGATTTAAATACTTTTACTTGTGTTGGTACTTCTTTTTCCAAAGGAACATTTAACACAGTTGTGTTATTAATTGTTTGTTTCTTTTATTGTGCTATGGCCCCCTACATGAACTGTATCCTTTTCCTTTTGTAATTTTGAATTTGAAAATTGAATTTAAATATTGGTTAAAACAATGTACAGACCGACAACATTAACATTAACATTTAGCCAACTGTTGTTTTATCAGCTCTAATTATTTCACGACTTTCCTACTTCTAAGAGAAATACTTGCAAACATGGTTTTGACCAGGATGACGTGTTGTTCCCACTTCAGACATGTATTTATCACTTCAATCTGTGGACTCAAAGTAGTAAAAGTACATTTATAGATGTTGTTTTGTATTCAGCACTTCTCCACTACTTTAGTTTGACTTATCAGAGTTTCAGTATTCAGTATTTCAAGATAACTTTTATTCACTTTAATTTGGTATTTTGATAACAAAATAAATGAATACACAATATCATAATAATAATAATGATAATCGTTATTATTATTTTTATTATTATTACATAAGGAAAAGATTTAAACTGTAAATAAAGAGAAAATCATCTCCAACAATCCACAATGCTTAAAAGTGAACTGCTGCAAAAATGCATTTAAGTGCATTATAGAGACACATGACGTCATGTGAATGATGATAATGTTAAGGAAAATATTAATTTTGTTAAATGAAAATAACTATAATCATTTCACCCTGCTCTTTTAATCATATATATAAAGTATAATGTGACTACAGTGTTAAATGTATAAAATAATACTGAGCTATAAATCCGAAGCATGTGAGTATTGAAACATATTTTGAGTGTAGTCCAGCTTTAGGACAGCAAAAACAAACTCAAAAAGGGAAAGTTAGAAAATATATTGATTTACTGAATCTATGGTGTTCAGTGTCAAATGTTAGCATAGTGTAAGTCTGTCACCACGCACCGGTACCTTGGTAAATTAATGTCATCAGTCAAAATCACCTAAATACTCCCATTGGTCCCACCCACCCAAGGAAGTGCAGCTTCTCCCCAGACACACTCGCTCTTTTCTTTCCACTCTTCAGCTTCCTCTGTCAGCGATTCTATAAGCCTCACCGTCCAGCAGGCTGCCACCAGTCACTAAGTCGTTTAAACATTTAAAAGCATCCCATTTTTGAAGACAAGTATATGTCGTCGGCAAAGCAGTGATAGGAAACCCAGAGAATGTTTACTGATGGAGGCACATATAGGAAAAATAATATGGGACTAAGAATAGTTCCTTGTGGAAACCAACACATCAGTGAAACTGTCTCTTTTGAAGTCTTCAAAACAGACAGAAAATGATCCGTTTGAAAGATAATATTCAAACAATTTAAGAACAGTTCCTAACATACTCAATACAATTTGTTCAAATCTGATTTGGATTTGGATTTCCATCATGTTCATATTTGATCCTCTGATGAAGCTGCAGTCTGAAGTGTTACATCAGGACTGTTGCTTTCCTATAGCTGATCAGTGTTTTATCAACAATGTTGGACAAGGTCAAAGCAATGTAAACTGAGAGATGTTAAACTGCAAATGTTATGATTTTAAAGAGGAAAAAATGTTAAAAAATAAAAAATTCACACAATGCTTTGAAGCGGCATTCTTCTCCAATGAAAACCGTTCCCTTGTGAAAAAATGTCAAAATTTATAAATTCACAAATGAAGAAAAAGAAAATAATGAATAATAATAAATTATCATTTTCAAATATGCCAATCAAAAGCTTGTGTTATCACCTGCGTTTGCGAGCAAAAATAAAAAGAGATTAATTAGGGACTGGGCTCACCTGGAACTGTCCCCCGGCTGGGTTGGCTGTCACTCAAACGTGTTTCCACATCAGCAAATGCTCAGAGGCTAAAGGGGAGATGCAATCTCTGAATTTAAATTAAAATCATTAATAATACATTTAGACATCAATGATCTTTTTTCTGTGTTTATGGACGAAAAAAAAAACCACACACATTAATCTAGTTGGTTTATTAACATCAACAGCAGCATGTTGAGTATCGGCATTTGTGTTGATAATAATAATAATAATCAAACTCAGGAAATTTTATTTAATTAATATACTTGTACCCAAGATAAATACTAGTATCCCAGTTAAACGCTAACTTGGTACTGCAGGTATAGTTCAGTCACCTTATCATCAGTAAACGGAGACATGAGACACAACCGATATTAGACACGTCCACCACTTTGACAGCTGTCAGTTTCGAACGTAACTGGTGTGAGAGGGTCAGCATGATGATGTTCAGTGACACCGGGTGGAGAGAACATTTCTGTGAGGCATTCTTTCAACATGACACAGTTGTTTTTGGACATTAAGTAATGTTTTCTGCTCCACTGTTTGTGATGGGAAACTGGTTTCCAGTAGCTCTTTTACAGCGAACAAGAACTGGTCAGCATTCGGATTTTTGTTACATCTTATACTTGTGCGGTGACGCACATCGCTCAGAAAAGACATATTCATGCCAAAATATGCAGGTTTCTATAGAAGAAAGAAATATCCTTTATTGATCTCATACAGCCATACACAGTACAACATAGTGAAATTATTTATCTGCATTTGACCCATCCCTGAGGGAGCAGTCGGCGGCCCTTTCCTATTATATTTGGGTTTTCTCAAATTTGGGATAAAGGGGTTATAACTAGATTAGTATATGATGTTTGCACAAACACACAGACAAGGTAGTCCCGGATAATTGAGTGCATGGAAACATAGTTATGGCGAAATTAGTTGATCTGCATCGACCCAACCCCTACAGGAACATTAAGCAGTGGGTGTAAATTGGAGTTAAGGGTCTTTCCCAAGGATGTAGACTGCAGGTGCAGTCCGTAATTTGAACCGCTGACCTTTCATTTGCGGGACAACCGCTCCTCTACCACTACCTCCTGAGCTACAATAATGACTAAAAAACAAATGCGGCATAAAAATAACATAACAAAAATATATATACCATATATTGAAGCATACACATCTTTGCATTTTTCTTTACTTTATTTTTTATAGCAAGAATATCATGTTTTACTATGTGTCTTATTTTTTTGGTTTTGATCGGGTAATGTTCTTTACTTATGACGTTTTTTTTTAGTAGAAAAAGCCTGAACAGTGTCTTAATATATGTATATGTATGTATCTCGTAATTGTTACATGTTCCTATGCTCCCTGCATTTGTACCTGATCAATAAATAAATAAACTGATAGTTTGTGGCAGCTAGCTTACAGCCAGCTAGCTTAACAGAACATCATTTTTAAGGTAATTTTGGTGTACTCAAATCATCAGTGTGACCTAACATGGAACTACTTAATGTACAGAAACCGTATTTACTAGAGCCAACGTTTTTGCTGTACGACCTCCAGGAAAAACCCGGTAGCGTTCCAAGTGCGGATGGTGAACAGGTGGTTTGCATTAAGAAAGGTTTAACAGTGTAATATATTGCCTTGTTCACTGTTTTTAAGTGCTCTGCTGTGTTATAGCCTGCTCTCTTCAGGTGCCCCTTACACTCATTATTGTTTGTACTTACCTCTCCCAATTTTCTATTTGAATTCAATTTCTCTTGTCACAGCTGGAAGGCATCGGCATGCATACCACTAATAGGCTGGGAGAGATCCGCTGCAGCATTCTGGCAATCTGAGTGGGGAAAATGTCAAGCTGTATTTTCTTAAAACTTCCTTTTACAAGGAAAAGAATGTGCAAATGTATGTGACTGGAACGGACATTTTGTATTCATCGCACAGCAGGTATGAAGTTTCCATTAGTGGCGTATTCTTAGTCATTCCTAATGCGTTACAAAGAGTCCACTGAAATGGCGTGCGCTGTGTTTTGAAATCGCTGTGATGTGATTACTATGTTGGTGGCTCTGCGCCTCCCTTTTCAAGTCACATCTTTAAATTGCGCCATTATTTAACTAATTGAACTTTGCAACAGTTAAAGGACTGAGATGAATTGCGGTGTGTTCTGTAAATTAATTAGATGGATGACTTTTTTTCTTACAAGGAGAAGCACAGGTTAGGTCCAGAAGGAAACAGTTTAATGCCAATCAATGTCTCTCTAACAACCGTCTCTTTCATCTGCAGATCTGCTGAGGGACCACAGAGTAAATATGGAATTATTCAATGAAAAAACAGATTAACCAGTCACATGCTCGTGGCTACTAAAGGCGGGACAACTAAGTTCTTCAGGTGGGTAAAAAAGAGAATTGTTTGATGAACTGGTAGCACTCAATTAAATTAAGAATTTACAACTTAAATGAATAGGTTGGATTCACATTATGTAAAGTTTCAGATGGAAGGCTAGTAGATTGGTCATGTGCCTAATGGCGGTCGACAGATTAAGACACTATGGAGGCACAAAAGGCTTTACTGCCTATAATGTACGCAGAATATCCATGGTTTGGGCCTCCCTGCATTGTGGGTCTGGGCCAGCTGTCTGTCCAGAAATTCTCATGAACAGCTGAGTCCATTAGATGAAAAAGAAAAATAGGCATGTATTGCTCAACAATAGCTTTATTGGCCACATTTTGCAAGGAACTTTTCTTAATTGTTCCCATACAAAGGTACTTTACTCAGTTTAATTTTCCTAAAACTGCACCACAGAGAGCAGCTATAATTTCTCTAAGATGTATTTATTGTTGGATAAATGTCAGGGAAACAAAGAGAATATTAAAATTTGGTGTGTGTGTGTTTGTGTTTTTGTGCGTCTGTGTGTGTGTGTGTTTGAATAGATGTACCAAAGTCAATAAAAATACTTGCGGCCTTATTACATCTCCTGTTAATTTCTCTCTTCCCTCTCTTCTGCACTCCACGTCTTTTACAGCTTTTACAGCAAATTGTATTTTTGAACTTTGTGTTAATTGGATTCTATTCAGTCTGATTGTCTTTTGTTGTCACTTTGGAACCCCGGCTCTGTTATCCATCAACGAGAGAGGCAAATTGTCTAAAGATATGACTTCTTTGTTCCTCTGAGGCTACACCTTTGACAGGAGGATACAAGTCCGGAGATGAGACTTGAAACATGCATTCTGCAGGAACATTTGAGACTGTTTGGGGGGATTGACACCTGGCGCTTCGGATGAACTGTCAGATACAGTCAGACATCTTCATATCAACAGATAGTAACCTTTCTGAATGCCAACGTGAGGGGTGTTTGTTCAAATCAGAGTGACAGCGGTAACGGCTTCACGTTACTTAAAGTGCAGACGGATGAGAGGCTGGTTTGTAGGTCAATGCAGCAGGTCACAGGTTTAGCCTTCCGCCTTAGCCATTTAAGGCTACATACCTTTACTAGTTCAAGTATTTATATAAAATATAAATATTAAATACATGTCTAAATGGAAACCTCAAAACTAAATATTTAACTAGTATACAAACTCTCCTGCCAATGATCAACAGCTGAAATACATACAAATAAACAAAACCTAAATGAAGAGGGCCACACGATTATTAGGTCTGTTCTTCCTCACAGACAAAAGAACAGCTGCCATACCTGGATATAAATCTTTAATGTCCTAAAACGTCAGGTTAAATAGAATGAATAAAATTAGATACTCTTAAACGTTCGGTTATTTTTATAAATGGAAGTGTTCAGATGAAACACTGGTTGTTGCTGTTGCGAACTTAAAATGCAAATTAGGTATGGCTTTTTTCAGTTATCCATAATATTGCCAATTGTGTGGAGTATATCCCCGAAAAGCCCAAAATCACCTGCGTTGGAGGAAGGAGAAGTTGGTGGAATCGGAATCGGAATCTCTCAATTCATCTCTCTCTCTCTCTCTCTCTCTCTCTCTCTCTCTCTCTCTCTCTCTCTCTCTCTCTCTGTGTTAAGACAAAACTTCCAAGCTGAGAGAGGTGGTTCACAAACGAGGGAGTTTAAATAAAGGCTGCAAAGAAAGAAAAAAAACCTGTTTATTTTTTTTCTCACAAATTTTTCACATCGTTCTTTCCAACTTTTCTCAATTTCAATTTTTTCTTGCAATATGCAGAGAAATGGAGCAAAACAAATAATATACAGAGAAGAAGTCAGTGTATTTTACTTCTGAAATCATTTTCCACCGTCTGTGTCATATTTATTTCAGTCCATCTCCTTCGAGATTCCGAATAGTAGATTAATAGAATAATAGGCAATATATTCCAGATTTATATATTCCGTATAGTCTGACTCAAATGATATGGAGCAGTGCGTAGTGAGGGGGTTAACCAGAGGTGTCTATATGATGTTGTATTTATTTGTCTGGCTGTCAGTGGAAACACACATATATCTGTATTTATTTTGGTGCCCTCTCAGGCTCCATTAGTGGGTCAGCTTATTGCGTTTCGATTGTATTTATTCCCTACTGCCTTTCATTTCCGCTATCCTCTCCAAGATATATTGCCTGGAAATACGCTTCTCCTTCACTGTCGTCGGAATTTGACTGATTGATCTGTAAATAAATATATAAAATTTGGTTTATTGCTTTGCTGTGATGAAATGTTTGCACTGTAGGAAAGATCAGGTCAGTCCGTTTATACTGTATCAATCATAATACTGTATTCGATTTAGCGTTAGGACTGTTATTAATGTTTAAGCAGGCGAGTTTCTTGTGTTGTTCAAGTTGTAGGTCTGAACAACTTTAAAAAGAAAAAAAAACAATGATTACAAGAAGACTGTGCAACTATTAAATAGCATAGGAGATAAGATAATGTGTCTGATGTAATTCAGTCCGCCTAGCAGTTTCCTGTAGCAGTCATACTAGTCTGATTTGACCAGTAACCTTTGGTGGATAATAGAAGTTAAGATTCTGCAAGCTTTATGCATATATTGCTGTGGAACTGACATTACTGAGTTTTAATTACTTTATAGCCCTTCCATTTTACGCAGAATTATTCCACCCTGGTGTGTCATTTTTAGATAGTATACCAGCGATCAACCAATAAATCCATCCCATGTAACACAGAAACATCTGGGTCAAGTATTATAATTAAATAATTTTTGGGAATTACTGTCTAAAAAATGGAATAAAATGACAACAGTGTGCATTTTTGCTGTTATTGTAATATGGTAGTTGCTCTTGTCCTCAGAAGAGAAGAATACTTCCTCTTAGGATTAGATGCCAATGCTACTAGCTTCTTTTTAATTGTCCTGAATTAGGAAGACTTGAGCTATTTTTCTTCAATAATTGGACAAAAGTGCCTCAACAGATACCCTTCTTTACAACATCTTTGTTTAGACTGAGCGTAATAATGGAGCAGCAGTGCACTTTTTGGTCACTTTAAATAGTTGAATCACAAAGTTTAGGTAAAAGTATCGCAATAAGACCACAAATAAACAAATGTACAACACTATTCCTGGGTTAAAGGCAAGAAATAAACGTTCTAAGGCGTGTTTTAAAAAGAGGCAGTGTAGAGGCCGACCTAACATCTGGGACAACTGGTTCCACAGTTGGGGGCCGCTACAGGAAAAGTTTGACCACCCCTTGTTTTCAGCTTTGTCTGAGGGACAACCAGAGACCAGAGGGTATAAGTTTGTAAGTGGTCAGAAATGTAAGATGGAGCGATCTCAAATGAATCCGAAAAGATACAGGTGGCCAATGGAGGGAGGACAGAACCGGGAAAATAAATCTTTAAATGATGGAAAGATTTTAACCTTGAATATATGCCTTAGCAGGTGAAAACTGGATTCAATATCTTTTTATCAAGTCTAATATCACTCTCAATTTTGTGTCAAGGCTAGAAACCGGGGATTAAAGAAATGACTGAGGGGAGCCCAGGTCCATAACTGAGGCATCACTAGCACCACTGGGTGCAAACACCATGACTTTGGTTTTACTTTCATAGAAATTCAGAAAGTTTTGGGCTATCCAGGCTATTTAAGTCCTCCAGACACTCTAGCAATGGTTTTAATGAGCAGGTGTTGTTTCTTTTCAATGGCAGGTTAATTTAGGAGTCATCTTCATATCAGTGGTAGGATATGCCAAGTTACCTTAAAGTCAACCCCAAGGGGAGTGGATAAAGAGAAAAAAAAAGAGGAAAGGCCCAATAATAGAACCTTGTGGGACTCCACAAGGGAAAGGGGCAGTGAATGAAGCACAGTCACCTCGGCTTACTGGAAAAAGTTCTCCCTGACAAGTAAGACCTGTCAACTGTATGGCTGTGCCTCTAATACCCACTCAGTTCTCCAGGTAAGAGATGTGAATGTTATGGTCTACTGTCTCAAAAGTATCTGTGAGATCTATGATTAGCATTAAAACTGCAGAATTAGATCATTAATAACTAAAAAAAGCAGTGCAGGTTCTGTGCTGTGCAAGGCTTTAAAACCGGACTGGAGTAAAAGCAGCTGAAACATAGGATACTAGCAGATAATGGAATCAGAATCACATTTGGCTAGGAAGAGCTTATTGATGCTAACAACTCGAAATAGCTCTTAAAACAATTATTTAACATTTTGAGTATAAAATGTAAAGTTAGCTGACAATATGGCTTCCATAACATGTTTCCTTTAGAAAATGTATTATATCTATTGTAACAGGAATAAAAAAAAGACATACGTATTGTGTGGTAGGAATATGTAGATTGGTTTAATGTACTCTCACGACTCTCTGCAATAATGAAAGACACATTCTCTGTCATACTATTGATTGAGAGGAAGAGATAAGTTAAAGTTATGTCTGTATATATGTATATGCTTCGCTATTTTTGTGGGCTTGAACTTCAGATACTGTAATGGAATTTGCTCGCTTTCCAGAAAGGTTGGTAAATGAAATAAAAAATGAGAAGTCGATTTTTTTTTCCTAATTTCTCCTTAAATCCTCTCTTGGACCCCAGATGCACTATTATTCCGAGACAATTTACCAAATACAAAATGTATTAACTGATTTGATGTGAGAGAGGAATAAATACAGGTTTTGCAAAATCCCAAATTTCTCTTGTTTTCATTTATGATTATTAGAACCCGTACCTCTCTAACAGTACTTCATAGTTCCAAACAGGCACCATGAAGATGTAAGGAGGAGTTTGGATAAGCATTTAATAATAGCACTCAACATAATCCTTTCCCCAACTGTTACCGTTGGATAAAGGCCAGATAAGAAGGGACAGGTGAAAATGGAAGTTTGCAAATAACAGCCGGATGAAGAAGTTAAACAGCCATTGATAAGACGTGGAGAGAAAAAAAACGTGTTTACACTTTATGCTTTCCACTTTGAGTAAGTTCCCAAGGAAGTGGCAACAGCTAGTTTCAAATGACAACATGAGGAAGGACCTGCTTTTTCTACCATGTGAGTGTCCAGGTTTGAAAGCTTCTCTGTGCTGAGCAGACATTAAAGAGAAGACATAGGAAAGCCTTTCTGACAGTATGCCAGCTGATTTCTAAACTGACTTAGATTGGCAACATGTGCATTAGTGGTGGCATAATTCCAAAACCACAGGGACGAAAACAAAACACAAGAATTGTAGTAAATGAACAGTGAGAGGCTCATTTATACAACCCATACCCTCATCTCTCAATACTTCCTCGCAGGAGACATTATCCCCAATGGTTGATCCACACCCTGTGGGACACCCAACATCACGTGTGGGTTTGGCATGTATACTATATAAGTCCAGGCTGAAGTTCCCATTAATACCTGAAGGATGGAAGTGTAGGTGTGTGAGATAAATAGAGAAATGTGTTCACTTCTTGTTTTTTATTCGGTCTACATCACCCCTGTGGGCGGGGGAGAACCGTAGCACTCTGGACAGCTCCCTTGCTGCTCTGGGCAACAGGATCAGCACCTTGGAGAGCTCCACACTGTAAGAAGAAGGCAAAGAAGAAGAAGTTTTTTACATGCAATTATACCCCTGTGGAACCTGTTCTGTGCATCTGACCCATTCACAGGAATCAGTGGGTAGCCCAGTACAACGTCTTTGGGAACGCAAACTGAGAATCAGTGTTTGTCGTTTTCTCCTTTTCTACTTCCCTATCTACCCTTAATCACTTACTAACAATACGTAACGGTAATGAATGTAACGTCATCCCAATGTCATCCCAACCATACCCCAATGTCATCCTAACATCATTCCAATGTTATCTCAATGTAACCCAATCATCATCCCAACATCATTCCTACATCATCCCCCAACATCATCCCAGTCATCATCCCTAATATCATCCCCAACGTCATCCCAACATCATCCCTAATGTCATTCCCCAACATCATCACAAGTGTCATCCCAACATCATAACAAGTGTGATATCAACATCATCCCTAATGTCATCCCCAACAACATCCCAACATTATCACCAGTGTCATCCCAAAATCATACCTAATTTCATCCCCAACATCCTCGCAAAATCATCACCAGTGTCATCCCAAAATCATCCCTAATGTCATAACCCCAACAACATCCCAACATCAGAGAAAAGAAAGAAAAGAAAGGGATGGAACCATCAACACTGTGTTAAGTGGACAACCACTCTAGATCCTGGCTCAAAGCCAGCTCCCAGTGAAGACAATTTCAACACTATAATGAAAGGTACAGGTTTGTGTTCGGTTGGTTGATTAACAATTTTCCCCGACATGTTTTTTCAACACAGCCTCACCAACAGGCGAGTGAGTTGCAGTTGAATCCTGGCTTTACTGTTCCAGCTTTTGCAGTAACAATAAAATCCTGAAAGTGCATAGACGTATTTTTGATTTAATTGATTTAAACCTGACAGTGTATAGCATGCAACTGAGCATTCTAACATTCATTTGAAATGGATAGGCTGATCAAACATGCTTGTGCTCTTGAGTCTGTATGCACTAGTTGAAAGGATTTTAAGTTGCACATGGCCTGGCTGCAGAGCCACGTAGATTGTCCATTCCCTTGTTCTCTGTATGATCAGCTATAAATTAGCTGCCCTTTATAACTGCTTTAAAGAACCTGCTATGTTGCTGTTATGAAGGCAGGATGACTCACTCCTCAACCATTAAGACTGCAATCTGCATGCACCCCAATCGCCTGGTTTTAATTGTTATGTCAGTAATGTAAAACTGATGACTTTTTCCTGTGTTGTGCGGACAGTCAGCTATAAACCACAGAGGAAAACATGACAGTAAATCACAAGTACGCAAGCTTTTGCACACTGGAGACTCGTAAAAGAGAATGCTCAGAGAGCCAAATCAAACCGAATGCCGGTGTCCGTTCATTTCTATCATTGTCTGCTCATGGATTAGTTTCCCACAAGCCTATCTGCTTATCTGTATTATTGACTTAAATGTGAGTTCATCAATAATTAACAGCTTTCGCAGCCTAGCCACAGGCTGGCATCATCGCCATTAATGAGCTCCAAATGTGAGGGGCATTGTGACGCCCTGCACACTGCGTTTTTTCCATTTGTAATTAAGGTTCTGTGTGTAGTTCTTCCAAGCATTAAAAAGCATAAATAAAAAGCATAAATTCAACCTAGTGGAGTAAAATCAAAGCAACAAACTACCAGGCTCTTATATGATTAACAGTTATAAAGCTTTGATGTTATTATCTGCTTTTACCTTGTAGGACTTTGAGATTTGATCCAAATGTAAAGTGCCTTATAAATTAAATGTATTATTATTATTATTATTATTATGCATTACTCATGAATTTACAATGTATGTATATTTAGACTTTGACAACTGTTGTTTTCTAGCCTCTTTTCGGATGTTAAATCTCACAGGCTAATTGGAGAGCCTTCAAAAAATGGAACAACAGGCAAAAGTGAAAAAACTTTCAGCGATCTGGAAGACACTCCATTAGGACAAAAAACAAACAATCTCCAATATTTTTGGTCTGCTATTTCTGTTTTTTTTTCCAGAGCTGGGAGACCTATCAGCGAGATTAAATGTAATTAAACAATGGTTGAGCTATGCTGAAGGTTAGATGTGCTGGCTCAGACATTACTGCAGAGGCAATGCAGCCGAGGTAAAAGGCTAACACAATTTTGGACACCCCATGAGGCCAGTGAACCACGGGCACTAATCTCAGCCACTACACATTTTAAATCTGCACATTTCAGGCTTGAAAATATTTCATCATATCAAAGCTATATGCAGGTTGCCAGTTGTCACACATTCACGCCAGACTTTCAAACTGTCAATCATGTAGATGTTCTCTTAAGGTCAAGGGAAATTAATTTTTCATTTTTCTTTTCATTTTCAAATTCTTTGGCTTTCTAACAGGAGTGCAACAAATTAGATCAAAGCCCACGTAAGAGAAATTAGTGCGTGAGTAAATGGAGGCAGTAATTACAATCTCATGGCCCAAATTTAACATTTTCATGTCTACAGACCCAAAATATGTAACAATAGGTGGTGCAGACACACAATTCAACGTCTACTGTCTGGACACTTCATGCAAACTTGGGGAGCCGCCATACCGTTCTGTCTTTCACACATTTTAGGCTATCTCAGTCTCACTTTCATCATTAGAATATCATCTTGCTACTATCCTTTTTTAAATAGGATATTCTCCAATCATCTTGTTCCTCCATCCCACATCCCATTTCCCTTTCTCATCCTTTTCCTCGCAGATCCATCAACCTCAAGTGTCATCAGTCTCAGCGGAAGCACCGGCCACCACCACCAGCATCCAGCCTCCAACGGGGGGATATAGAGTGTTGCTGCGATCTCAATCCCCTTAAATAGTAAAAGACTTTCTGATGGATTAATTATCAAATGTCATCCGTCATAACTGACATAACTTCAGTCTCTTCTCTTGTTCCGAATGCAGTTTGACTATATTTACAGAATCCTGCATTATTTTCAACTGCAAGGAAATGTTTTCGCTTAACACAATTTAGCTTATTTTATTTGGAATAAATGGTTGCTAATTTAGGCTGCCACTTATCATCACCACAGGTATGAACAAACTGTTACCTATACCGACTTTGAACAATGTAGATAGCAACACTTTTTCAGCTAAGTTTCACACTTCATGCTCCCTTCCTGTGAGCAACGCCACTGACTCCATTACAATAACTAAAAAGCCATCTGTGCAGTTGCGTCAAATGTTGAATATACATTTTCAACTGGTTGAATTCAGCTGATGAGTAATTCATTTAAATACATTATTGGAATATAAGGTAATGCTCACCTCAAAATGTACGGATGCCGTGTCAGCTAATCAGATTCCTCTGCCTGTAAATGTTATTTTAATTAGTTAAATTCTGACTTCTGTAATTTCCCCGGGTTCTCAAACACACAAGTGTGGCTGGATGTTTTTAAATGTGTGGAAAGTAATACACAGAGGGTATAAATGCTATGGCAATGTTAAAGAATATAAGACAATGACGTTCTTTCATGTGTGATCTTTATGGAATCTTTCTGGTGCTGACTTGTGTGTTAAATAGTGTCAAGATTATCAACTACTTCAAAGCATCATTCCAGAGAACTATAAAACAAGTGGCTGTACTTAAGCAGTGGATCTTCTGGCAGCTGGTTCAATCGCTTTTATATGCAGCCTTTAGTCCCTGCATCATCATTAGGCCCTCATAACAACTTTTTTTTAAAATATAGAAATAAATGTCAAGGGTGGAAATAAATAGATTGAATAGTCTGTTCATGGAAAAATATTAAAACGTTTGCAAAACAATAGTCTTTGATAGTATAAATTCCGAACAAAACAAAAAAAAAAGAAAATCATCAGAGGAAATACTTGAGAAAGTGTGAACAACTTTTAATGCTGTATCTGTGTAATTTCTTCACATCGTCATATGGGCAGGCATGACCAATCCTCTCCATTAAAAGGCAGAAAGACCGCAAAGTCAAGCAAAAGGGAGTCACCTTAAATACAGTGCCTCAACCTCTCTCTCCCACTCCGTCCATCTCACCTCTTAACTTTGAACCCCGATCAATAGCTCTAAGTGTAACACGATCAATATTTCGGGCTTTGCCTTGATGTCTGCAGTGCCAAATATATACAAAGAGGCAGCAAGGGTCTTTTTTTCTTTTCTGTTTTACCCGTTACCGGAAAGATGAATCCTGCAAACGAAGTAACCGCCCCGTTCACATTCATTATTGATTAATTTGTCTCCAACTTCCCTCTTGTTTTTCATACTTCATTCCCTTTTTCAGACTTTCATTCCTTCATTCGCCCCCCCCCCCTTTCTATTTCTTCCTTCAGTGGGTCCTCACACATCTGATTGGTGTGAGGGATCATCTCGGCTTCAGCATGGATGGATGGATGCATGGGTCAATATCTAAAAGAGCGTTGGAGCTCAAATGAGGACCAGACCACCTGAGAATGAAGCCAAGGGGAAAGCTAAGTAAGCTCTGAAACACAGGCGGCAGCAATTTTCTAGTTGTGAATTTTGCCCAGCAGCCAAATTACAGTCATGCATTGATTCTTTCTTCTTTACCTTTTCCTCCGATTTCTATCATGCCCATTTGCCATCCTGTTGATAGTTATTTCTATTCATTCCTTTTTTAGAGCTGTACATGTGCCCAAGAGGAGTGTGCACTCTACTTCTTTTTCTAAATTACATCTTGCTTTATCGTCCCACGGATCCACATACTGCAATGCTTTCAACAACAACAACTAAGACAATAGATTTTTAATTCAGACCTCCATTTTGACATGACAAAGCATTTGCTTCTCCTCAGCGTAATCCGTTAAAACACTGAAAGAGGTCATATTATAAGGCGTTAATTATGACTTGCTTTAATCAATGTGCAATTAAAAATCGGAGCCACTGCCACAAAAAGTCACCTGCTAATTAAAATGTTTATCGATGTCCAAAGCTGCATTTTTATTACATGTGAATAATTACAACTTGGTATCTCAAGGATTTCTAAATAGATTCATTTAATGCAGTAAATGAGGTAATACTTTTTCTTATTTTATCTCGAATAATGACTAATGAAAGTCAAAATGGTCCAAGAGAAGAGGGCTTGTTCTTGCAATTGTTTCAGAATATTTGGTTCTCATTTTTTTCAATCCATGATGGAGGCTTGAGTTTAAATTATATTGGCCACCACTTTACATTAAGACTACCCTTATTAAGGGTTAATAAATGTTTTGTAAGCAATTAGTTTACTAATTAAGTTGTGAACTCTTCATGGATCATTAATAAGCTGCTATTACTCATTAGATAGAAAGGGTAACAGAGGCCTGTTGCTTGGAAAATAGTGAGCAAACATTTATATACACTGCTTAGTCTCAGAATAGAAAGTGCTGCAGAAACTGGATTTATGCAACTTGTGAACCCACTTTGATCAATATGATATATATTTATTATATGTTTGTTAATTTTTATTAATGACATATTAAGGATTTGTGGATATTTTGGGTTGTCTTTATTGTAAAGTGGTATCTTCATAGCTTTTATCAGCAGAACAGTAAAATGGGAAATTCAAATGGTTTCAAATTGGAGGTGGGACTGCACCAAGGATCAGCTCTGGGCCCTTTCTTATTTGCCACAGTGATGGTCTGGCTAGCAGATAGGGTCAGGCAGGACCCCCCATGTACTATGATTTTTGCTGATGACATTGTGATTAGTACAAAGAGCAGGGAGCACATGGAGGAAAACCTGTGGAGGTGGAGGTATTCGCTGGGAAAGGATAAATGAAGGTAAGTCACAGCAAGACAGAATATATGTGAATGTATGAAAGGGAGGTAGAGGCTACAATGAGTTTGCAAGGAGTAGAGGTGAAGAAGAGGCAGGACTTTAGATATGTGGGGTTAATTATTCAGAGCAACGGGGAGTGTGGAAAATAGGTGAAGAAGCAAGTGCAGGCAGGCAGGATGGAGTGGGTGGAGAAATTGTCAGGAGTTACCAGTGACAAAAGTGTAGCAACCGGAGTGAAGGGAAAGCTTTCCAAGATGGGCATGAGAGCAGCTCTGCTGGATGGTTAGAAGACGGCAGCTCTGACCAAAAGACAGGGGGAAAAGCTGGTGGTGGCAGAGTTAAAGATGTTCAGATGTCCTTTTGAAATGACAAGGATGGACAGGATAAGAAAGGAGCTCATCAGAAGTCAGCTCAGGTTACAGATCTTGGAGAGGCCACAGTAAGAAAGATATTAAGAGAGGCCACATTTAGATGGTTTGAACTTTCCAAACACAGCTTGTGAAACCCTGCAGAAATGATAGAAGTATTTATTCAAGCCCTTTACTCAAGTGAAATAGAAAACGAGAAGACTATTAAATATTTTTCCTTATAGTATAAAAGTGAAACATATTACAGATAACCACATACCATATGAATATAGCCCTGATAAATCCATGAGGGGATATTAGTATTAGTAGTGCCATTCAGACAAATAATGTAAAAAAAAAAGGGTTTTCATAAAAAAGTTCCCCCTAGCAAATAAAATATGAAAGATTAGAGAACTTTATGATGAATGCAGGTTAAATCTCCTTGTGTTAATTCATGTGCACCAAATTTGGATTGTTATCCGAAAATATTCTGCCATGGATGGTCATGCCTTGCACTGAATATAGCTGCCCTAATCCCATATATTTCTAGCAGTATGTTCATTTTTAATTTTAGGAAGGAAGGCCCCCTCAAAATTTAAATGGTGTCTAAATGGGGCTTTAGCTTATAGTAACAAAAGTCAGTGGAGTTGATTAAACATTAAATACGTTACTTTTGTACAGTTTCCAGTATATGTGTAAGAAGGTCAGAAAATAATCTTTTCTGTTTTATTAAGTTTTTTGGAAGACAGAAAGCAAAGCTGCTCTTTATCCCCCATCTCTTATCGTGTTGGTGGAACTCTTGTTGCCAATAGGCCAAAGGTAGGAGTGATAAAAAGAAAAACAGCCGTTCACTGTCATATTTAAACATGCTGGCCATTCGGTGTTACCAATTAACCTAACTTGTCTTTGGGCTGTGGGAGGAAGCCAGATGACCTTCAAGAAGTCCTTGCAATTACAGGAGGAACATGTAAACTGGAGATGGCTGCACCGCTGTGCCAAACTACTCCTAATCTTTTTTTTGGAAATCTCCCAGCAACAGAGTCACTCACGGAATTCTGTTGATCTAAGGCTCAATTATAAAAAAAATATATTAAAAAATAATATATAGGCAAATAGGGAAATAGGGAAATACCGCATAAATCAAGTAAAGTGCTAAATTGCGTAATTAATCATGCATAGCTCAGCACAAAACACTAAAACAGAACTGATTACAATGCTAAGTGTCTGTAATTGATTCATATAAGTGGACACAGATCATTATCACCAACCCAATTAAAAGAGAGACAAACAAGTGATCTCAGGGAGAAGCGATGCTTTCTGTCTCATTTGAGTCCAAATAATTTATGGGCATTGTTATTACTCCTGGTGTGGCGGAATCACCAGAGGGTTGACGCGTGGTTTACCCAGGGCCCGGGTTGTTGAAAAAAGACAGGTCAGGCCAGAGCTTGTTCAGACATGGCGGACACGGTTTGATCAAATGGCCTTATGTTTCTCCTCTATACTTTGGTAAGCCCAGTGCGCTCTGGGAATATGCAACAATGGCAGGTGAATCAGCGCGAGCGTGTGTTTTCTTCACAGAGGCAGGAAGAAGAAGTTGACAGACTGCTCAGCATGCAGACCACAAGCTGTGGGGGAAAAAAATTATTTATTCCAGCCAAGAGGAGGAGGAGGTGGAGAAGGAGAGGGGAAGCCCAACCCCAGGGGAAGGAGGGCCGGTTCCTCCAAGAGACTGTTGTGCACACGAGTGGTGTTTATGTGTGTGTGTTTCTGCGTCTGTGTGTGTGTGTTGACAACGATAGACAATAGATACTCATGCAAAAATCACTATGTACATAAATTAACTACTCTCTCACTCCACACAAACACAAATAAAGGTATTTATTTATTTGTGTATTTATTGCCTATGACTCTCTCAAGGGTGTAATGAAGAAACATCACTAAAGGAGAAATTGCTATGTTGGATCTCTCAGGCATGTAATATCATTTGAAAGTTTCATCCTGCTTTTAAATTGAATATATACTGCATTTAGAAAGTATTCGGACCCCTTCAATTTCTTCACATTTTGTTATGTTGTAGCCTGATGCCAAAATTGCCACCTCCATACCCCATAATAGCACAGTAAAAGCAGAATTCTGGAATTTTTTTGAAATCTTTCTAAAAATTTTTTTAAAATATCACTTTAACAGAAGTATTCAGACTCGTTGCTGATGTGTCGCCCATTTGTCCTATTTCTCTGCATCATCTCGATCGAGTCCACCTGTGGTAAATTCAATTGATTGGACATGATTTTACTTTTATTTTTTGGCGGCAGATCCCCTCACTGACCCACCGATCTATACCTTAAATAAGGACCCTACTAGACAAGAGCAGGTAGTGAGAGAAAAGAAAGAAAAGTGCAAAAAATAAAATAAAAGCCATAATAAGGAGCTATTACGAGTAATACTGCGTCAACCTTGGAAGAATATCACATCTGATAAAGGCGTTGCTGAGCTGAGCTGTCAATATCGGACAAATATGGTTGCCACGTCTATGTAAGGTGACACTGCTGACAATGCATATCGGCCTGCAAAGGACAGGATTGTATCAAGGCAGAGCTCCGAGGAAGATTACCGATACAAAAAAGTCTGCTCCATTGATGGTACCCAAAGAACCTCCATAATTCTTAAATGGAAGACGCTTGGAACAACTAGGAATGGTTCTAGAGCTGGCCGCCTCGCCAAACGGATCAATCGGGACAGAAGTACCTATTACGTAAGATAAGTAACCAAGGACAAAATGGTCACTCTGGCTGAACTCCAGTGATCCAGACCGGAATGAGAGAAACTGAGTTTTTTTCATTTTGCTTCCGCTTTATTATTATGTATGAAGTTTAATGTAGGTATAGAGTGTAGATTGATATGGGTAAAAAAAATTAAACAACTTTAACATAAGGCTACTTCATAATTAAATGTGAAAAAATGTATGAATGCCTCCTGAATGCTCAGCAAACCCAAGTAATTCTTTGCAGTCCGGAATGTTGACTTCTTCTCCGTTCTAATAACTCTAAAAACAGGATACGTGTGAAGAACTAACTACTAATTAGTTAAAATTTCAGTTAAACAGTCGCTGTTGGACATCAGGGATGAACGTTTGGGATTTGTATCATTATTGTGACAGTTTGATGTTCCGATGGACACTACACATATTGTTCAGCCACATGAGGAAACTTATATCATGGGTTTTTTTTTGTTCTTTTTTAATTTGTAAGTTGTTGTTCTGCTCCACAAGAAAGGACGTTCTTCTCCTACAGCGATAGAGGAGCTTCTTAACCGTCACTTAACCCCAGGTAACTATCTCCCCATCACAACCAAAAAGGAAAATTGGAGATGGGTGAAAACACCAAGGGCAAAAAGGTCCTTCTAAGCAGATAAATAATGTACTGAGGCACAGGATTGAATTCGAGGCACGCAGCCCTGGGATAAAATCGTATCACTTTTATTCTGGTTGCGGGAGGAAGTTCGTATCAGGTTCTGCCATCTCAAATAGGTGTGATTAGATTCCCTTAGCATGGCTGGGAGGGCTGGAGGTGAGAGGTTGAAGGGAGCCGGCGATGGCGGATGGGGTGGTGGTGGTCGGGGAGCTGTGAGAATGGAGGTCAGACAAGCTGCGCTATCACAGGATTTCCCTCCCAGTAAATTATTTAACTGTTAAGGTTAAATTTGAGGGCATCAGTGGAGTGTCTCCATGAGTCACAGAGAGGAGTCAATCAGACATGGCTGGCTTGATATACTCTAGTCACCTCACGATTGGAGCCAAGGTCAAACTAAATGACTTTCCTCGAAATGGAAATGAAAAAATAAATTATCATACAGAATTCGGAAGAAGTTTTCATAAATTTTAAATATGAATAAAAGTAGTATTAAGAGGTATACCAATTAATTAATAATTATTAATTGTATGAATTTGTTCATACTGGATTTGATTTATATTAACTTCCTGTTGTTATCTTGATAGTTTGTATTTTAAATACAACTAAATGAAACTTTCAATAACGGCAGAATTAAATGCTATTCGAAACTAAAAAAAATTTTAATCATTAACTTAAAATTACAACAGTGACAATATTCGTTTATGACAATATATTTGTGGCGTTGACGGTGTGGTTGACCGTGAATACTAGGAGTATTCTGTCATTCCCAACAACAAGGGGTGTACGCCCCAAATCCCCTGTGTTATACAAGCAATAGCTCTGATTGAACCTCTTCAAATCAAATGTGACTTATTAATAATGTCAAACAAATTGACTGACCCTATGATATCAGCAATATGATCTAAGATAAGTAACTATGGTGACTCAATAATGAAGATAAATACAGTTAACTATGTATTCTGAGCTCAGTACTAAAACAAGTAAACCATGTGTTAATTCACATGAGCTAAATTTAGACCAAATTTGACTTATGGTATGGAAGTTGGGTTTTTTTTCACTCTTTTTTGCATGTTTTTGAACGTAAAACCATCTTGGTAGATTAGACCTAAATACAACGTCTGACATTAGGGGACGCTTGACCGCCAAAAGTTTTGGTGCAAGGATTTCTCAATTATTGATCGGATTCAGTCCAAGAGTTGAAGATCGAGGAGCTCTAAATTGTTTATCTCATGTTCTACTCATATTTTAATCGCATAAGTTCATATATTTAGTTTGGTGTGCTTTTCTTATCACTAAAATACTGCGGAAATGACTTCACATTTAATTTGAGGGGTTCAATCTGGAGGATGTTGCGTTACTGAGAATGAGGAGCACGGACACGAGTCGTCCTTAAAGAGTGCCTGATCTCTGACTCTTCTGTGTACATTATCCAACAGTTGTGTCTGCTGATGTGGGGATACCTAGTGTGACATTTGCGTTTGCAGATGAGCTTGCAAATCAAGGCTTTACTGCCATCACCAACAAGAACATCCAGATATTTATTTATTTATTCTCATAGATTGCTGCCATCAATCAGAGTGTTATAAATCTCTCCACTCATCAATAGGCAATCTGCTAATGCATGCAGACGATCAATTACTGACTTGCACATCCAGCACGCAAAACAGCTCATTTCTTTTTCTCTCTCGTGCACACACTAGCTAGCTCTCTCTAATATACACAAACACGCACATTAATACCCTTTGTGGAAACCCACATCCCATTTAGGAGTTGATGCTTTGATTAGAAGAACCAATACGGTATCACATTACTTGCCTACACGGAAAAAAGGGGCTCTAGAAGAGAAGCATAGAAGAGGCCCTGTTGTATCATAATTATTTGATTAGTATTTATACCAACGGGCAAAGATACAGTCAAGATCCCAAGTGGTAAATAAAAGCACTGCCATAACAGAATAACTGCATTTCAAAAGATGGAGAAGCATAATGTGTCCCAAAGATGTTGCTGTTGTTTTTTCCTTATTCTAACCATGGAGAAAATGTGCAACCGCACAAAATATTCCTCTGCAGCCCGTGAGACTTAACGTGCTGGGATCTAAAAACGAATAAAGCAAAGGCCATCTTTCCTCTGCCTTGGTATTTTCCTTTTAGGGCTCATGGCCACTGAGGCAAATAGTTGGGCAAAAGCAAATGTCAAGAGTGTCTTGTTTAAATGCATATAGTCGTTTTTTTGTTTTTTTTTATTGGCTGAAGCTCAAGATCAATCCCTTCACAGATTATTACTTATTAATATTTGCATAAAGGCCTAACACACTTTTAAAAAGCCACCAGTTGTTGCCTTTATCATGAAACCTTCATATGGAAATGTTCATTATGATTTTATGATTCAGCTCTATTTACGCGGATGGAAACGGGCACAGAAGATATCAGGGTCGTGGTTTATTAGTCAGCCGACAAAAACATAGGACACAGTCTTGTCAGATTAAAATACCTTTTGAACATTAGTACTTTTCACTGATTGTGGTTATTTGATTTATTTTTATCCACATTGCCTTGTTTTGGTTAAAATATGTTATTATTGATGATATTTATAAAATTCCACCGACTTTTTGACGGGTATTAAATATACAATTAAAGCTTATTTAAAATCATAATATCTCCATTCTTGCCTGCTGGGTAAATATGACTCCAGTTGTAGTCAATATCATACAATATTTTTTTACTTGGTTTTTTGACAGGATTGCAAAGATAAGAAATTACAGGTTAATTAGCAAGCTATATATAGTAATGTGGTAGAAAGGGCTCAAAATGGATCATGTCGTGAGATTAACTCTATGCTTAAGTGTTCCTCTTTTATTTTTTTTTTATTTAATTAATTTTATTTTCTGAAGCCAGTGCAGCAGCAGTTTGAGTGCCAAGAGAATGGCTGTAAATTCCCCCAGAGCAGCAACTGCAGTAGTGTTGTATTTTGGGGACTATGATAAACACACTATTGTGCTAAATACTACTTTCCTATCGGTCAGTTAAATAAGTTACTGCCTGCAGCTGGTTGGCTTAGCTTAGCATAAAAACTGAATACAATATAAATAGATTTGGCAAGCTCTGTTGGAAAAAATTGCAAATCACTATTCTGAGAGACTTCGTGAGTATTATACAAACAGGCACAGGTGGCAGAGGACTTTTCTGTAAATATTAATGTAACTTAATTATGAGTTTGCAAATGAAAGAATTCTGAACACGTGTGTACATTAAATTGATAATTAAAGTTTAGAAAAGCATGTTTCTATCATGTTTAACAGTTTTCATGCTTGGTACTATTACTGTACTTAATTGCATGCCTTTACTTTGAAATACTATGAGTTAATCTCATTTCACTTCCTGCCAACACTAGGGCACGTAATACATTGTAATAAGTTCTTATTAAACAGTAATTAAGGAGAGATAAGTCAACTTTATTCAATATCCTCTTTCACAGACTTATTTAAACCAATTGGAAAGGCAAAAATGGATTGAAATGTCTTGAACCAGATTCTGGACTCACATTCAGATAACACAGGAGGATGAATACAACCTGCAAGGGCCAAAACCATGGGGGCAGTCCGAGTAAACAAATAATAAAATACAATAGAAAATAAAATAATAGAATGGAACAGAAGAAAAAAAACATTTTTAGATAAGTAAAGATAAATATGTGGAAAAAGTCCAATCTCTAATCACAAATATAATTAATAATCCTCCAGTGCAGTTGTGAGTTTGAGGTAGATGGATGAGCCGCAAGTTTTTGACAGTTCTCATTTCGAGATCATTGAATATTTTTTGAGCCATAATTACCTGCTGTTGTAATCTTTATTTTGAAAAGTTGGGATTGAAAAGAGAACTTGACCCCAACTGAAAAGCGGTGTGAATTCTGGTTAAATATATTCTTGCTCACCACCTGATTCAACAGAACGGTACAAAGTATTCAATAACTACGGAATCAGATTTGAGCCAAAAATAATCAAACAAAACTTCTTCTGCCACTGGGGACTCATGACTGGTAAAACCCGCCCACTCCTGAAGTTTGTGCCAGTACTGCAAACAAAGAATCAGGCGACAAAGGAGAAATCTGGCAGAGTTACCGCAAATTTGAGAATGTGAGCTAGAGTCTGATCCGCACAACTGAATCAGAGGGAAGAGTAATGAAAAGTGTATTGTATCAACAAATTACAAAGATCACAAGTTTACACAACAAATATGTTCTTCTTCCTGCCAGTAATAAGTTTCACTTTTGAGATTACATTTGTTGCTTCAATGAGATTTATTCTCTCTCAAATTTCACAGTTTTAGGTTTTATTTGAAAAATTTGGCAAAATTATGATTCATTTGTATCTCCCTCATTCCTGAACCACCTCCTACACTACAAATTAACAAAACGGCAAACCAAAGTTTTATATTTAACCTTGAAGATGCATAATTGTTTCACACTCCCTTACCATAATATCAGTACGAAAGACAGAAGGTGTGATCTTCAACTTCCCTTCTTTGGGGATTGGTATCTCCTCTAAAGTGCTTGTTCCTTTCCGCTAATTAGTTCTGCATTAAAATTATAATTCTTTCAAATTGTGTTCCTATATTATAAAGAAAATAATAGATTATTGTGGCAGCTGCTTGACCTAATTATTTTGGAACAATAATTCAAACACCTGACCCATTTCTAAACTTCAAAATCCCTGCCTTACCATGTGTCATGGCCACCCAGACAATTGATGACCATCAGGCAGCCTTCAGTCAACTGATGCGAGGCGGTAATCACGGAAGCAGAAATTGTGTTTACAAGAAAAACACATTTAGTTTATCTTGCTGTCAAGATAACAAAACCAAAGCAGGGAAAAGTTCTGTGTGCATGCAAACAAGGGAAAGAACCCAGAGACACAGACTAAAACCAAATAGCCCACCCCATTATCCACCCACCGCCAAACAGGGAAGCCAAACACAGTCTGTGTTTGCAGGAGTCAAAGCTTTACCTTCCAAGGCGTGCAGTGACATACATACCACGGTTGGACATTTTGGTGTCCTTGACTGCCCCTGCAACAGTCAATTATCACCTTTTTTCCTCATTTCACTATTTCATCCTGGGTAGAATAATTATCATGTGCACTTGTGGTTTCCAGCTCCTCCTGTCGGTCACGAGGTACGGCGATGATGCCACGTCGTGTTATTAATGCCGACATTACTGGAGGCAGGAGAGGGATCAACATGACACCTGTGGTGGAGGATGGAGCCTAGAACCTTGAACTCTGCAGAGAGGCAAGAAAAATGTCACTTCAGCAGAGTGTCTTAATGAATGGTTTTTGTTACTTAACATTTTTGGATGCTGGCCAGCAGGGCCTTTAACAGAGATTCTCTTGCAGCGATTTGGAATTCCATCTGAAGTGCATTCATCCATTGCACATCTCACCGGGGTTTGTCTATGCATGTGTGTTTGTGAGAGCGTGCGTTGGAGCTGTAACACCTGCACAGTCGTGTGTCGCTGGTTAACAGCTAACAGTTTATGACTGAGACGATGCTGGCACATGTACACAACAGGATTTCTGAGATGCTGAACATCTGGAGATGGAGGAGTTTGCTACTGCAGTGGTAGGAACTTGGGCTTGTTAATGATAATAATAATAATAATAATATTAAGTTTATTTGTATAACACCTTTCATACAAGAAATGCAGCCCAAAGTGCTTTACGTACAGTGTAAATGATAATAAAGATAAAAACATTTGTGAAAATAAAAACATGTCAATACATAATTCAGAATTACTTCAACGAAGTTCATGAAGAGCCAATCATATAATAAAATCATACAATAAAAAAAAAAGGAAAATCAAAGGGCTAAATAAAAATGTCTTAAATTTCCGTTTTAAAACATTCACCGAGCTAACCTCTCTGATATCGAGGTCTGTTCCAAAACTTTGGAGCATAGTTCACCAAAGCTGCATATCCAATTTTCCTCTGTTATTAGGAACCTCTAATAAGCCTGCAGCAAATGATCTCAGTGTTCTAGAGGAAACATAGTTTTTGCATGTAACTTTGTAGAGAGAAGCCGCCACAACCCACTCAGCATTTTTCCGATACTGTTGTGCATATCTAGTTGTGAGCGATCAAATCATGCCTAGCTGACACCAGAAGCAGTCATGTGGTTTTAAAGGCATGAGCCTTGAAACCCTGCCCTTGGACATACTTCACATTTCTGAAGATTGGCACAACCGATGCTCCAAACAAATACAGATTTTGAGGTAGCCATCATTGACTGAGCGTTAGTTTATTTGAGGGCTTTCCGAGTAGTTGATGCAAACATGGGACTATTTGTTGTATGCAAGAGAACTAAAATCAGTCTCTCTCTCATTTCAATCTTGTCAGCGATTATAGTCCAGTGATGCAGATATATGAACTGCTCTGTAGAGTTTATGTCATTGTGCATTGAGACCTCCATAACGACCAAACCAAATTTTACAGCTTTTATTTGACCAGCCAAGCTGGCAGCTGGCACTTATGTGGGGTTGAACACTAACAATGGCAATGTTTACGTGCTGATATTCAGTTAATTGTTAATCAGGGAAGGGCACTAAAAGAGGTATATATTGGTACGGCATAAATATAATGCCGTACCAATGTCGGCATTAATGCCGTACATGTCAATACGTGCTGCTTTGAGTTTCACTTTTTCACAATTGAATACGTATTTGTCCTGTAAGTCACACATTCCTGCATCAAAATGGTGGTGAAGGATTTTATTGCACTTACTGACTGTGGAAACATTTTGGAACGAGGAAATGATAAAGTTGACATAAAGATGAAATGCATCATGTGCCGTCCACCGAAGAAATGTTGTGGGCTGGAGGAAAAAGCTCCGTAACATGTCACGGATTAATGGTGCTAGATAATAGAAAATAAAACTCAGCAGAGGAACAAATTTAAGTTTTTTTGTAGGTTTATATTTAATCTTAAATAAGTAAGATCCAAAAAAGGATCAAGATCTTTTTTACAAGTTCAATTTAGTTAAAGCATTTGTTTGAATATTATTTGAAGACAAGGTATTTGTTCTGACATCAGTAGGATCTCCTGTCACGTTGTTTTTGCTGTCAAACTGTCAGAAGAACAGCTACGAATAAATGCATTTAAAAGATTCAACTCTAAAAGAAAATAGTTTACTTACTACAAAATACTGTGTACAGTGTTTTATGTCATTTTAGCATATTAGCATGCTAATCCCTCTTTCTTCAGCTGTTCTCTTTAGGGGGAACCTCCGTGGTTAATCTGTTTCCATTTTGCCCAACTCTGAATCTTTTCTTTGTCACAGAAACCTCCTCTTTGGTCTTTCCCTTTTCCTCCTGCATGGCAGCTCCATCTCCAGAATACTTCAACCAATAGTTCTACTATCCCTCCTTTTCACACATCCATACTCAATCTAGCTTCTCTTACTGTGTCTCCTAGACTTCTGGCCCGGGCTGTCGCTCAATGGGCGCCTTTCTAATCTTGCCCACCCTCATCACTTTCAAAGAACATCTTTACATCTTCAGCTCTGCCTCCTGACTTTCTCTCAGTGCCACCGTCTAATCAGCAGGAAACACAAAGTATGACTGAATCTCAGTTTGGCAGTTCTGTTGTCATAAACAAGAAAACATGCCCCGATGATTGGCAACGAATTTGTGTGAATAGTACAAATGGAGGGGGTGCAGAAAATATTCTGAAAACCATCAATTATTGAAAGAATTCATCCAAACCATAGGAGACAATCTGCTGATAGAATAGATAATTAGAAGAACGCATTTTGCTCTATTGTCTGTTTCAAATACCTAGATAGATCCTCAAGTGATGGACCTACAGACAAACATCAGAACAATATGATCATTCCTGTGGCTGTCACAGGCATTTTGTTGCAAGAGTCCCATCAAAGGGCAACACTACAGTCAATTCCATGAATCACAAAGTACTCTTACTAAAACGATTAACTCACTAATTACATCCCTGAAAAGTCATGGATATCATGGAATCGTCATCCTGACCACAGATCCTCACAACAGTTTTGTGCCACAATTTCTCAACTATTGGTCAGATTTTGACCAGATCGGTATATATGAATTGATTACACTAGATTTTTTTTTTAAAAATATATATATATATATAATATATATATATATTTACTATAGGGGGACAGAGTTTGTTTTTGTTTTTTTTACAAAAAACAGTTTTCCATACAACAAAAAGTTTTTCATACAACTACTTAACCATTGGTCTGATTTAGTCAAAATTTTGTGCATATAAATCACCTCATTGAGAAATCTTTCGCATAAGTCAAATTCGACTCTAATAGTCATGTTATTCACGAGGGGGAGCTTTGGAATAAATCAGTTGGTCCAATTTAGTCCAAATTTGATGTGTATATATTGTTTTGTAGAGATCTATCTAGTGGATGCACAGTATTTTATTCTAATAGTTCATGTTTTACTCACTAAGGGCAACTTTTTTTACAAAAAATACTGATTTTTGACGTTACTTCAGATTTAATTTGAGAAGTTCAATCAGAGGGATTGCTTGTTCAATGCAGGAGATTGGAGACTTTTCAGGGATAAGCTCTTGCTGTCAGCTGCGACAACATAGGCCTATTTTAAACTTTAAGTAGCATCAGAATACACCGCCCCCTCCCTCTGTTGAGTTGACAGAGGGAGGGGGCGGCAGCTTCAAATAAACATGTTCTCTATTTGCCCTGATGATTCACACGTTTTTTTCTCCAATGACCTTGTACTTTGTTTTCCCTTAACTTCTCGAAATTGTCTGATCATCATGAACCACATCAAATGTTGTTTATTTGAACAAGCACTTTGAATGCAAATCGGGGTTCTTCCGGTCAACCGAGAGACACGTGTCAACCTCTGCCAACATCCTCTAAAATAATATCACAGCACAGTGGCGACGAGAACCTGCCACTAGTGTTTGAAATTTTCTCGAAGGGATGCAGTTTTTTTTTGTGCCTCACAGACTCATGTTTGACAGAATGTAAACCAGCCGACCGAATCGGGCCACATGGGCTCCATCAGAAAGGTCAGGAACTCCTCGCAGCAACCGCCCAATCAAAGCTAGGATACAGCTGTTACGATTGGAGGATATCTAGGCATGGGAAAATAAAGCCACAGGGCAACACCTCTTAGAGTGGAGCAATTACGGCACAAACACAATGAGACTGTCTGAAGTGGATTAAACTACAGGACAACAAAGAAAAAACCTACCAAGACATGATGGCTTTACTTGAAGAAGAACTCTCATCTGTGGCAAGTTCATTTTTTACCATTTGTCTTGATGTGACTATTTATATTTGTCTACTATATACTGTCTACTTGTGATAGTTTGATTACCATTTCTTTTTAAATGACAGGACAACATGATGTTAGCAGTCCCCATAACAGATACATTTTATCATTGAGTTTTGATTGCTTTTGTGAATAAACAGAAGCCCATCTCCTTCACTCTTGCTGTCTTCACTGAAGACGTGCCACTTAAACAGAACAACAAAATTAAGGGTCAGTTCTCATTAAACTGTATCCAAGAGGTGACATGGATGCACAAACAGTTTTGTTATTAGTGTGTGCCCTATGAAAACTTGTCCTTGCGCCTTCCCTAATAATCCATGGTCATAATCAAAATTTTTGATTCACTGTGACAAAACTGCTGTTGTCTGCCCGTGTCACGATAATAAGAGCGTTTACCCTCACATTAATCCAGTGAGAAGAACTAAAAAGCCCCCTAACAACCAGACCGGATGTCCAAATCAAAGTGCTTTGCCACAAATTTGCTAGTGAGAGAAGTATTTGAATGTATGCAAGTTAAAAATGGACAAAAAATAAAAATAAAATAAAAAAAATCGAGGTATATTATCTAATGGAGCTAAAGAAGAATTTGGTCAAAAATATGGCAAGGCTCTGAAAAATGCTAAAGAAACCTGGGTGAGACATTCATCTTTACAGTATTATCCCTCCTCTCAGGGAGAGGGGCAGCAAGTCCCAGTGTTTAATATCCTGTTTCAGAGGCAGAAAAAAAGTGGATAGTTAGCTTTGTAGAGGTCTTTATAATTAGATGTAATCCACAATCACAGATATTTTGATTTGTATGATATGCTTTAGGCAGTACCATTGATTGGCATCAGCTCACTTTTTTGATATTGATACTAATTTTACAGCCAGATATGTGCCAAATTTCTTGAGCATGTCTTCTAGTTTGGAGAAGCTTGTAAGAAGATCTGAAAGGCATAACATCAGATCATCAGCGTAGAGCAACACTTTACATTCTTGACCTCCTCCGTCAATTTCCTTTATATCAAGATCCTACCGTACAGCTGCAAGACACATTTAAGGTAAATTAGGAAGTCAATAAAATAAACATATACCATAGGTCTGGTTGGTCCCCAACCCCTGTCACCTACATGAGCATGGAGACTAAAACACCATTGACAAACAAAACCACACCTTACGTCTAAGTACATGACAAATAAAGTCTGACTAAGTCTAAGTTTAAGTAGTGGGGAATAACTTTTTTCCCGCTGTGTGCCTTGCAGGCCTCCATTAAGAAATAGAAAAAGAAAGTGCATCCAACTAGTATAACTTCCAGCATTTCCAGTGTATCAAACAAAGACTGTGACTGAATGAACAAGGGATATAATAATTTTGTGATATAGAATGAGTGATCTAAAGAAAAGGGAATGTTATAAGAAAGTTGTGTCAAAGGAAAATTTCAATTTATAAATAATGTAAAAATAGAGAAAACAGAGATAATAAATTAAAACTAAAAGTAATAAAAATAGATAACAAAAAGAAAACATAATAATAATTAAAAAGTAAATAAAAATTTAAAAAAAAACACACAACTGGGCATTTATCTATACGCACAGAGGGAAACAAACTTATTCACAATTTACATAAATGTGCATTAGTATGGACACTTTTCCAAATACCAACATGTGAAAAAGAATTAAGTAAAAAATAGGCCAAGCCAAAAAAACAAAAGATATAGGTTTGGGTGTTTCAACACTTTACACATTGACACAGAGATCATCATGACCGCCGTCCCTTTCTGGGTGCAGCTCAGTCTGCACGTGGCAACATATTGACCAGAATGCCCATGCCCCTGCATACATCTCACACCTACAGAGCAAAGATTAATATACATACATGTAGGCATTCACGTATCTACAGGCACTCATGTTTAACACTGATAACTCTGCTTATGCATGCACACATATATAAACACAGGCGTCATTGCGAAGGATTGCGATATTAAAAGTTACGTGCACTTACCTTATTATCAGGGGAAAGGTGTCAAGTTTCTCTCCGTACAACATTTGGATAAAGTAAATAAGTAAAAAAAACATTACTTTAAGTTGGATTCTGGAAAAATGGCTATCGATTCCGCATTGTACCGAAGCAGACCTTGTTCCCCCGGCTCGACGGAATCCTCCACGACACCTGCAACGTGAATATTGCATCTCCGGGGCCGTCCTTCCATGTACTCGTTCTTTTCTTTCAATTAAGCCATCTACATTTTAAGTTCAGCAACTGTTGCCTGCAGAGCGGTGACCTCGCCCGACAAACTCTCTCCTTATGTCGCTGACAGTGGTTTTCATTTAGTCTATTTCAGGGCGGATAGCCGCTGTGTTGTTAGAGATTTCGGATTTATTCATTCAGCTCGCTTGTAACAGTAAATCTAGTCTAATGTAACAGAGTTATCGACTCTCAGTGTGCAAAGAACGTCATCTTTTAGGTCCACGGCGTCGATTACACGCTGTCACTGCCACCTGCAGGAGTTTGCGCCGTGGATTTGTCGGGCTTCGTGCTTGCAGAGATTGCTCGCCACTAATGTTATTTGGACTGTTGAAACTTACTCCACAGCATCTCATATACGCTTTACAGTAATTTCCTTCCGAAATTTGTCGAGAATGCGCTTATTAAATAATAATATAGGGTAAGTTTAATCAGGAGCCTGGTTCAATAGTCCCTACTGCATTGTTTGCCTATTAGTGTCCCCAATTGAGTTGAATTTGAGCCTATTTTTATAAATTGGCCATTGTGAAGAAAATATATTTCTTTTCAATTTTTTTCTTTTCACAACCATTACCCTTTCACATTGTATTAATGTAAGTTTTATCTATTATTTGAATTTCTTTTTCTCTTTAAATTGGGAGCAGCTTGGTGATTGGTTGACATGAGAAGAGAAGTAGTAGCAATTGGGTGCAAGTGAGCAGCTGATGAGAGGGGAGTAAACAAGTCCAATAGATAATGGGTGAAACAGAATGGATGGATGTGGCAGCATAACAGCTAGTAGAGAAGGGAGATATAAATGTGATGAGCTTTATTGTCTTACTGACTAAACTTTTGCTAGATCTCCATATGGTCAAATGTGTCCCAGAACACCTCGGCAAGTGGTTTAAGTGATCGGCTCATCTGTGCATCTATGTGTAGAGCAAGTTTTATGATTATTCTTATATTTAATTATTTATCTTTTTTAGGTATTAAGGTTTTGTGATTATTCCACCAAACGGTATTTCATCAAACTTGGCTATTTTTTGCCTACTCTTGAATGGCCACAATGCTTTTATTCAACAATTAACATATAATTGCATTCTTGTTAACCAAACTCACCCATATAACAAAACAGATAAAATTACTTTTCAAGGAATATCACGGCTGAAGCAACCGACCTGGAGATCCGTCAAAAGAGGGCCCTGCGGCCACCCGGGCCCCCCCGGCCCCCGCGTACAGCAAAAGGAAGAGGTGTCGGATGTGCCCACCCGGGAAGGACTGTAAGACGCACACCGTGTGCTGCTGGGGCAGGAAATACATGGTTTGAGTTTATTTTTAGGTTAATGTCATTTTTACCCAAAGCACAATCCTCAGGTTTTGATCCCTGCCTATTTTTGGACATTAAATGTTTGCTTATGGACTTTGGAATCTGTTTTTATTAAATCATTAAACTGTCCCTGCCCTGCCTTTGACTCCATGGTGTGTCTGCAAGTGGGTCCTAATCTCTTCTTCAGTTAACTTCCAGACAGCTAAGTGTGACAGAAAAGGGAGGTTCTATACACAGGAAGTGATTGATGCTGACCTTTTGAGCCAAATAGTAAGATAACTTCAGTGAACTTGAAAGATAATCTCAGATGTTTGACTTAGAGGATGTCTTTTTGTTTTCTTTAATTAAAATGTACAGTGGGTAACTATGATTGTAAACAAACCTAAGATAACATCACTTCCTGTCATTACTAGCTACCCTTTCAATAAGACTTAGCTACAGTTTGCACATTTTCTTTTGATACAAAAAGCATTGTCTTGTATATATTCGTAGTCACATTGCATCGTAGTGTTTATAGTGTTCCTGCTTTATTTTGAAAGTCCAATCTGTGTATTTATTGATTTTGGATATGTTACACATGATACACTGATGCTAGAGGAGCACTAAGATGTCAGAGTTTGAAGCCTGGTCACCATTTAACCAATGCTAAATTTAATGGTTTGAGAGTGAGACTGCCTTCATCAAGAACATGTCATTGATTTCATAATACACAGTCAACAGTGGTCTAAATAAGAGCTAAAAATTGGGTCCTTAGTCTAGAATTGAGAGGCTAGCGAATGAAGATGTTTTTTATTGAGATTTAAACGCTGGCAATTATGTTGACAACCTCATCTGAAGCAGGAAGCCATCCCAAACGTTCAAGACTTCCACTAAAAAAAGGAAATGCCTTTCCTACTTCTGATACATTTCAGAAGTAACCCTGCGATTCTGGACATTAGGCTTATGGTGGGGCGTCAAGGGACCGAAAAAGACAGAAGAAAAAGCACAAGGTCATGATTCTGGCAAAGCGCATGGGTGGGCCATGGGCATTTAAATCGTAAAAATGTAGTTTAGGAACTTTGCTTTTGAATGGATTCAGCATCAAGAAACAATGGTTTGGTAAAAATATTTTACTTGAGAAGTAAGTCACGGACGAAGCATGCAGCATCAACTAAACCTAATCCATAATCTCAAATATGATACAATGATAAATTTAGCACTCTAATGTCACTTCAGGGGCTCAACAGCGATATCTTCTAGGTAAAAGCTTAAGTTACCCTGCTTCCTCTTCCTTCTCCCTTGGGCCGAATTTGAAAAAGCGGGTCATCCCAGACTTCCTCTCCTCCCCTCCTGGTGGAGAAGTCGTATTCATCTATCATGAATACTCCCAAAGGATTTCCTTGGTATTGTAAATTAGGGTGCTCAAACAACGGCTGTTTAAGATACATGCATTTCATAGGAAGTTACTCCACTTTATTCTACCTTTCTTCGATGTTTTTCCCATCCCCCATCTCTTTTTTCTTTCACCTGTCTGCCTTTTTTATCTTCTTGCCAAGGTCAGATGGGCTTGAGGCGATCAGTCTTGATAAAGACAAGAGATGGAGATAGGAAGGGGAGGCGATGGCGGCAGGGCCTGTTCAAACATGTCATGTCCAGCTGTTGATAGTCATATCTAAATATTTCCGTAGACAGCAACACACTTTTATATTTCAGTCACATTCAGGCTGCCGACCTGATGCCAAACTATCCTTAAAAATAGATTATCGTGTTTTCTTGCTAGGTCACAATGTACTCCATTTATCTGGTATGTATATGAGTCACTATGGCCCATCTACAGTTTATTCATTTGAATTTTTTCTCAATCTCTGATACGCCCTGTCAGGGAGAAACAGTGAGAAACAGAAGTAGAAAAAGTGAGAAGTGTACCATGCAACCTAAAAACTTTTCAGAGCATGAGGAGAACCCAGCTGCAGTCAGTACAGTCCTGCGCTCTTGTTAAATGACATCTTATGATCATTTCTTGTGGATAATGATAAATTCTATCAATTACACCAGCCCACAAGGCTCAAACCACTCAACAACAATGACAACAACATAATTGAAAATAATGAAGGGTATTGCCAATGCAAACACAGCTGCTCTGTTACTGATCGCTTGTTGGCGACTGTAAATTTTTAATGGAAATGTACTAATGTGATGGCGGTTGCTTCTGCAGTCCATCAACCTGGATGTTAAACATCTCAAGAAATGATCATGTTTTGGCTAAAGTATTGTAGCGCTAACACGTTGCTGAAAAATGGTGGAATTTCCATTTAGGGATGGAGGAGTAAAGCTGGGTGTACACTGTATGACTTTAAAGTCTTGGCTGTTTGATTTCTACTCACATTGCACAAATCCTCTGCATAGGCTCATTATTGGGTTGTACACACTGCACAGTCCGATTTTTACGCACTACTTGACTGCTCGCAATGCGCGACCCGTCGGCACTTGCAACCCGTTGTTTCTAGTGACTATTGTCAATAAATTTCTGTTTGAAAACTCCCAGACATGGAGAACAAGACTGAAAAGAACTGTGTTGATCATTAAATGCCATCATGTGTGTTGTTTGTTTGTGTTTGTTTAGTATTCATTTAATAATCAAAAGGTTTTGAATGATTTCAGTGACATTTTGTGGTAAACTGGGCCCCAAGGCAGTAGCAAATGATTACATTTTGAGGCGTATCCAGAGAATAGTATAGATCCAGTGGTAATTTGAATGAATCCTACTATACTGATTCTATGACCCATCACGTCGCCATAGCAGCATTCCTAAAATTCCCTTAGCAGAAGTATGAGCTCTTTGACCGACCTCACACCGATAAGGAAATTAATTTGGGTACTTTCAAGGTTATTGCTTGTGAGATCTTTCCCATAATTTCCCCCAAAGGTTTATATTTTAACAATATTTGTGAGTTTTCCATATATGTTGACAGCAAATAGGAGGATGGACAGGATTAGGAACGAGCAAATCAGACGGATTGCCCAGTGTCTCTTGTCAACTTGTTCTGGAGACAAGTTAAAATGCCAGATTGAGATGTTTTGGACATGCGGGAATGAGGAATAGTGGATTTATTGGTAGAAGGACAGCGGAGATGGAGCAGCCAGGCAGGAGTAAAAGGACTCTTTCTGGATGTGGTGAGAGAGGACTTTGGTGTGACTGAGTAAGATGCAGAGAACAGGGATATTGACACAGCTGATGCTCTTTCTATGGTCTGTTTCCGTTTATTTCTGCTGTATATATGTTATTTTTTTATAGTGGACATATGGTGTTGTGGTAAATAAGTGAATAGTTATACACTTAAATTAACCTTCCTATTGGACCGACCCCTCAAAGCGTTTTACAACACAAGCCAGAATTTACTGACTCACAGTACCTGCAGGGCTACGATTCAACATGCCACCTGCTAATCAGGAACTGTAACCATGCACACAATTATTAATCAACCACCCACAGGAGGAATGTAATGGGAATGGGGGAATGTATTGAATAGTTAGCCAGACTACACAATCACTGTGTAAGTACACTCCATTTACTCAACATGTAGCAGAAGCCTACACAGTAGTGCGTGGTTTTGAGATACCAGCAACCCCAAAGGGTAATATTCACTGTTAAAAAACACGCAAGGTTCAAAATACGTATGAACAAAAAAAATATATATAACTCAAACACCTAAAACAGCGTCAAAAGTCTCATACAATATAAACCCCAGGCAAAGTGGATTCAAAATTGGCATCAAAATGCCCTATAATCATGTTACAATAATTGTAAAAAGTTTAAAAAATAGCTGGAAAAATGCACTTAGAAATCTAACACTAAGTGGCTGTAAAACCAACCATAGACTCTGCTGACACTAATGAATCTCTGTGTCTAGATGGATTGATTTACCCCGGACGAAAAGAAGTCCATTCAATGCTTACTTGTTTTATTAAAAAAATATTGAAGCATATTTATCTAGAAAGAGACTCAAAGTCACAAGGGCTCCTGCAGGCCTCAAAATAACGCTGTGTTTACACGATAGTAGTGTTAAACACAGTGGTAACCTTTTGTTGCAGTTTGAGCTTTCGATAAGACAAGAAATTGTGTTTTGGGGGCCTGGAAATGTTAACTTTTGAACATTTTAACTAAGGTTAGTGGATTCTGATAAGCCTGCGGTTCAAACATGGTTGATTCGTATTTGGATACATGCCACTCTGCTCGTTTAGTATACTAACCCCTTAAGTATTCTTATATTCCTGACCCATGCCATATTCTCTGAGAGATTGCAGAAAATGTCAACAAAAATCTTCCAATCTTAAGAAAATGTAATGCTATGCACCAAAATGTAAATAGGTCTGTATGGCTCCATTTCCTACCCTCATACCAAGGGTCATGGAAACCAACGCAGAAGCTTTTGCGTAAATCCTCTTGACAGTCCAACAAACGGACATAGGTGAAAACAGTCCCCCTCAATGGCAGTGGGAATAATTATTCTATTGTGTCTGTTTTCACTGCAGAAAAAGTGCCGCTTGCGTTTTTTTTTTTTTTGCTAAGGTAATAGCCTCACTTGAGTTACGGTAAGCCTGAAACAATGCCTGAGCAAAATAATAAAAGATGACGCACGGGAGAAAACTCCACATAACACAAACACACAATCTTTTTCCTCCCTCCACTCAGGGAATGGGAGCTCTATTAAATAATTCAAATCGCTGTCCTAGGATGCAAATCAGAAATACTACAGCCATAAAAGCCATGTCTATACTTGGTGCAGAGTGGAGGCCCCGGCAGCAAATGAAGGCATTATTTTTGTTGTCCTCGGGAGGATGCAGCAGCGCTAGTATTTCTCCTGTTCCTGCTTGGCGGAGATTTATTTCTTTATTTATTCTCTGGGAGCAAGGAGAGATGTTTAGGTTTTTGAAGCAGGACATATCTGAGGAGGGTGGAGGAGGGAGTGGAGGTGGAGGGAGCGACTATCAGCCTACTTTATCCACATTTCAATGGTGTCTCTCTGTTCGCTCCGAGTTGAATCACATGGAAAATGGGTTAGTAGAAAAAACTGCCTATGATGCTCCCCCGTCACTCCACAACCACCCTTCTCCTCATTTGATACTAATAAGTCATCGATGCGATTAAAGTATATAAATATACGTATTGACCACTGATTTTGGCAATGTCATTTATATATATATATCCTTTTTTTTTTTCTGTGTAGAATTTAATTTATAGATGGATCAGTCTGCAGCAGCTTTGTCGGCTGCATTAAACAACTCAGAAAGTCATGCTTTATAGATTTGACAACCTGCTCCTTTTCAACACATTCAGCTGTGAAGACAGGATTTGCATTTGCACTATAATTAAATGAAATGATAATGTTGGAGGCGTAATAGCAGTGGAAATGTAAAAAAAAAAGGGTCACAACAGTGACTCGATTATTAGAGGTACATTTTTTATCACTGACACATGCTTTACAGACTGTTAGAGGTGACACAAACTCAGAGGAATAACAACAGCACAGTTCCACAAAAAGAAATAAATTAGCTATTCTCTCTTCCGTCCTTGCATTTAGGTTTAGAAGGGTCAGAGTTTCTTGGTTAGCTAGGAACACTGGGGGGGAAACTTATTTTCTGTACAAAAGAGAAAAGATTATCTTGTTTCTCATGTTTGCATAACAACGTATTTAAAATTAGTAAGTACTTTTATTGAAGCATCTAACCTTTCTTATTAAGACATTCAAGATAATAGTTACCCTGATTTATCAAGTAACAAGGCAGACTTAAAGAAAGGTACTGACTCTTAAAGAGACGACCTTCAAGGGAAAAAATATATATTTTCTATGACGTCTAGCTTAAATAAACTGGTTTCATTGCTTATGATAGGCACAAGCCGAATAATTATACACCTAAACAATACATTTTATCCTTAACAAAAGACAATTTTATTATATTTAGGAATATTTGGCCTCTTTCTAGTTTGGATGTTTTTGCATGGTAGCTATTGGGCAACAAGAAGAGCCATGGGTTAACAACAGCAGCTAGTTTTCTGGTGTCCTTTGTAAAGCCAGCAGTGAATTTGTTTTTGTTTGTGTGTGTTTGTGTGTGTGTGTGTGTGTGTGTGTGTGTGTCTGTCTGTCTGTGTGTGTCTGTGTGTGTGTGTGCGTGTTTTGTTTTGTTTTTTTAGTCAAGTAGCTGGTTTGTTCCAGCTAGTTTACAACAAATGAATTAATTCGGAGGCTGGGGGAAAATATGAAGGGTTGCAAGTTGCCGATGGTAAGTTGTAACAACCATCTCAAAGATCTCACGGTGAATTAAGACATTTAAAAAATGTGCAATAAGTAAATATATACAAACGCAATTATTTATTTTTGATTAATACATTTTAATTGTAACTCACAAACATATTCAATTGACAGTATCTTTGTTATGTATGGACATCCATTTGTAATGTGAATTATTGGAAAATCTACCTACCCACTGTACTCACCACCTGTAATAACAAGTGTTATAACAAGTAACAGGTAATAACAAGTGTTATTACCGTGGTGAACACCATTCGAGCTGTTTTCAAATTTAAATCAGCTTTTACAGTCTTAGCAGACTGCTGTGTTACAATGTATTCATAACATTTTAAATTGATATTCAAAAAGTTTGGCATTTCATACTGGCTTTTGAATGAAATTGAATTTCTCACTATTGATAACATTGTGGAAGATGACAGTGGTAAACAGAGTGACAGTGATGGCGGAGCAATGGCAGTGTCGGGAAATGTACTTTTAAAGTAGCGCAGGTCTGTCCACTATGAGCAGTTCAATGCAAAAAATATTATCATTTTCCTTTACTATAGTAAAGACCTAGACTTTAGATTTGTTTGTTTTCCACATTATATCTAATTAAAACATTACAAAGTACCATTGTACTTGCAATGAAATAATAAATCCATTTTCAAAATGCTCCTGCTTGTATACTTACTCCTTTAACCAGATGTTCGTATTATTGTTGTAATGTACCAACATGCATGATTGTAATTGTCTAAAAAACAATAACCCATTGTTGGGGATGGCTGAGTGAGTTCACCATCAGTGATAGAAAGAAATAACAGACAATTATCATGGCTCACTACGTTTTTCCTGACAACATCTCACATCTGTTAAGGATCATGCAACTGATTTACAGCAGTAGATCATTAATAAAATTGGAACAAACTCTCTCCAAAGAATGTTATGATCACATACTCTCAGTAATTTACAGATAGCATAAGATTACACTGAGTGATGTTCAGTGATTGATTTTTCTCTATTTCATTCTGTATTTAAAATGTGTGTTCTCTTCACTTTTAAGTCAACCATCAAAATCCTGTTTGAGGTTTAAAAAAGGCTTTTCGGATAAATGTTTTCCACCATTTCAACAGCAGGTGATCCGACTCAAATCTTTAAACCCAGGAGTGTGTTATTTATTTAACACTGTGCTAACGGTCAATTTAACCATCACACTCTTCTGTCTCCCAATGCAATTTTAAAATTGAACAACCCCTCATCACCAAACCTGCTCCCACTCAGCCATTTGGCCCCCTTGAGGTGATGTCACTCTCTTTCTGGGGAACTTGCGCACGGCCATGTTTTTGTCTATGGGTGTGTCTGAGGAAAGGCATTCAAGGTCATTAATCATTGATAAGCCCCCTGTTGGGCCCTCATGCTATCTATTCTGCCTGGAAGTCCCCGGGAACAGCCTCTACAATAAGCCTTATTTCTCCTCACTTATTATTCATCCCAGTGGCAAACACCCCGACCCAGACCCAAGTACTGCAGCAAGGCAGTATGGGGCTGAGCAGTTTTTACGTTGCCACCAACATAGTTTCAGATTTGAGTTAGTAAATCTTTATTAGTATAGTTTTCTAAATAGAAGTTACTTAAAGCTTAAAGCTCGTCCTACAGCAAGGGTATAGTCCACAATCCCCTGCGTCGTACAAACTATTCTCCTGATTGAGCTCCTAAAATTAAATGTGAAGTTATCTCTGAACAACTGTGTTTTTTGTAAAAAAGAACTCTGCCTAGTGAGTTAATTGTGGTATATACAAGACGGATCTCCTCCAGTTGATTCATATGAACCAAACTGGTCCAAATCAGCTCAACAATTCAGAATCAATGGCCAGAAAAAAAAATTACATTGCCCAGATATAGATTTCCTGGAGTTGACTTGAATACACAAAATTTTAGCTAAATTGTCACACCGGTTGAAAAATTATTCCTGAAAACTTTTGCCGATAAAGCCCCCCCTAGTGTCGGAAATACACAACAGAAATTTTTGATGAAAGTGAGTTATTATTAGAGGTGCACTGCTTGTTCGATAAATTAGTTTCTTGGATTCTGTTTGATTGATGTATATGAGTCTACATAAACTGAAAGTATTTCTCAGTTGAAAGTAGCACAATTCTGCCAGTGTATACACATATGACTGAATTACAAAGGAAGGTCAAATATGCAACTGAAACACTATACATTTGGTTTGACAAGGTGATCAAGTTGACCGGTGCACTTGGGAATGTCTTCTATGATGTTTTCTAGGATGAGTAGCTCTGTTATGTTTGAATCGAGTTGCAAATAGTTGTAAAAGTGAATCTCCTTTGTTGTTGCTAAGTAGTAGTAAGAAGAGTTTAACTTGTTGTTATTGTCTAGTTTAATGGAGAGATACAGCTGAGTATCATATGCATAACAAACGTATGGCATACAATCAAAGTAGCTAATGAACTGGGCCAGGGGAAGTAGGTCCAAAGAAACAGGATATGACTGGACCAAGAGGCGCCCTATGTAGCAGTGCATATGGAAATAATTCAGTTACCCACATGAACAAATATATCAATTTATAAATCTCTCTCTCAGAAGTCATGCTGCCAATGTGATAATTGCATGAATATTTTTTTTTTTGAGAAGAAACACCTTTTCCTTCTCAAATCAGTTTTTGAGCAGTGTGACTACTTCAACAAAGTCCTCACATATTTGATTCTATTTTCCTACTGAGCAAAGTATCATTAAGAGGCTGTGAAACAACAACCACTCTATATTAAAGTGGTTCCCTAGATTTGTCTTTAGTTCATCAGTATATCTGCAGGAACTAATATCAGTAAATGGCTTTGGATTTCTTTCTGTAATTTAGAAGTCAGGGATGTGAATAGGATTCATATCATCTATGTAAATTAGACCCATAACTGCAAAAATATATTCAAGACAAACTGACCTTTGAGTGCAAACTGCATTAAGTTGGCAAATGATACGGAAGAGAAAAATGGCTTTAATTATTCTATTGAAAGGCTGGCCAAATGGATTCAACCTTATAAATAGGATGATATTTTAGTAACGGTGCATATGTACATGAGATGATTCTTATGCCCAAAACTCACCATGGTTGATTCGACCCTTGACCTGTTCAGTCATTTACTGCGGTCTGCCTGGGCATTCCCTTAAATGCTTATTTTCAATGCAGCAGCAAAAGCTTCAGTGTTTTTGCCTTTGATTGAAATAAGGAATTTTACCTCTGTCAACAAGAGCTGGGAAAGGTCATGTGATCATCCATCTTTGAAGTCTTTTTCCCTTTTGTTTTCTTGGCAAGAAGCGTGGATGAATATTTAAAATAGCTAGGACTGATTATTATGTGACACGGCTAACTATGAGCTTGATCCACAAACACTGATATAGAAGATAAATTTGTCTCATCAAATTTCAAAGCAGCTAACATTTTTCTCTGGGATTGACCCATTCCTGAGGAGCAGTGCAAAGCCAAAGCGTAAATTAGGATTTAGTATCTTGCTCAGGAAAATTTTGACATGCAGTCTGCAAAAGGTTGATGCTCAAACTACCGACCTTCCAAGACGTGCTAACGACCGTTTTCCAAAAGAATCACACCTTTCTTGAAAGTGAAATGCTCCCAGCAACTCTGCTCTTTGTGGTCTGGTAAAAAATTCCCTGTTAGTTCATTGTAACTTAATTAAGTAACATCTTTTACATTGCATATAATTATTAATCTCATTTAATAAAAGAGTGCAGTCAACTGTGTTCTAATTGAAAACAAACTCAACAAGAAAAAAGCACTCAGAGAGCCAAACCTCCACTAAGGCACAACAGGTCCCTACATTAAGAAAAAATGTTCTCCATTAATGTCTGAGTTATAGCAAGTCTCTAAATCTAACGACATCTCCAACAAACTTTGATTATCCCTCAAATACTTTATAGCCGCTCCTCTCATGTGCCTTCTAGTTCAGCGTCCCTTTTCAGCCCGAAGAGCCCTCAGCTCTACCACCAAAGAAACCAAAAATATATAACCTCCATTTAAGCAGATACAAACTCTGCCATAATAATATTAGCAGATTTAAACATTTTAATTTGTTATTTCCTTTAATTTCCTTTCCTTTTTTCTATTATATTCCATTTATTGCATTTTATAGATTACGCCAGTCGGTCATTGTGCTCCCTCCTCTTGATTTGCTTCCCTAATCAGAACAAAAATGTCTCAATTTATAATTTCTGCTCATGCACTGAACCAATTAGTTAATCATTATGGCGAGGCAGGTGGTGCACTAATACAAGATAATAAAACACCTTGGGCATTCAGAGCCATCGTACTGCTCAGGGCTTTTCAGCAACACTGCACACTTCTGCTCTGGCCTAATTGGTCGGGAAAATGGGGGGAAATGGGGCAGTCCAAAAATGATGATGCATGGGAAATACTGTCAAACCTTTAACTTTTGCTCCAGATTATCACTGCAGGGATTGGGATGGACACTGGAATAATTCTGTCTTCGGTCACCCATGACATCTTAAGATATCTCTTAAGGAAAGATGGTTTAGATATACATGTATGGTAAAATTAACACCACAGTACAACAGTAAAGGGAAAGTCCGTGAATATAATACCTGATTTTACCGTGACTATGTCCTCATTTGTTTCTTCATTTCTCCAAGTAAGAAACAAATCTGATCATATAAACAAAATTGTTTATAAAAAATATATTCACTTTTTTATATATACATATATATAGACCCTTTCTTCAGATATACAAGAGTTGCGTTAAATGGCACCTTAGTTGGCATAATGGCACATTAGTTATTTTCGACATGTAAAATTGATCATGTAATCAATCTGAAAGTGTCCTTATATGCAAATAAAAAACTAAAATCTGATCTTCCGTCCAAATATGCATCATATTTTCCAGAGCAAACCTGGGGTCCATTTATCTGCAGCGACTCTGAAATTGTCTTTTTTTTTTCCTGCACACACCATAATGTGCTTGCTGCACATGTTTTCCTGTGTCCTATTTCCAGACTGTCACTCCATAAATGCATTTCATGAATGCATGATGAGAGAAGAACGAACCCTGTCTCACACATTAGCATCTAGTAACGAAATCAAATTGAGGGTTTGAATGGAGAATTTGGACTATGCCAGACATGTTCTTTAGCAGTTCTTCATGATAAACGTTCACATGTTGTTGCAGCAATGAAAAGTCATAAATCCAAATTGGATGTCATATTTAATTACGTTTTATTTTTAACATTTTTTTGTTTGTTGATTCTATAAAAAATTGTTATTCTTGCTTACTCTTATGTAGCACGGTTCTAGCTTTCTGGTGATGATCAACAAGGGATGACATTCCCACACGATCCCGCATGCTTATCTCAAAATAACTTTTGACAATTCTCGGATCCAGGGGTGAGCAGCCACTTGCTTTTGAGCAGTGCTCACGTCTCTGCCAATGCACTTTACCATTAAAGCAAACTGACAGTCAGGACTGTCAAAGGTAGTTTGCTTCTATTACAGTCGCCCCCCTTCCCGAATCACACATGCGGTATTCGAGGAAACAACATTTAACACGCCCTCGCATGGAGCCGTGAGGTTTTTTTTTGTTTTTTTTTACAGTGTTGGCACCTCCGAAGGCCAGAATGCTGGTTCCCTCTCCTTGAGTGACACAGTGGTTATAAGCGATGATAGCTGCCAGGGCTCGGAGGGAGCATCTAAATGAACTGAGTATGGCAGTGTGAAGACACTTCAAATCCACTGACAACATTATTATACTAAAGACCTTATATAGTATGATGAGGCATGGGGAATCAATATGATTGACGCGAGGCACCGGGCACATAAATCCTCCCGTTTATTTAAGACGCTTTGTTGTGACTGCTGCCACTTGGAGAGGTGCTGCCACTGCGCTATGCTTGTTGGTTACATATTTTCAGTTGTTTTGCCTCACTCATTTAGGGAAACGTCTGTTGTGTGCAGTCAAAGCCAACTACACAGGAAACATTGCAGTTGGACTGCTGGGCTGCCTGAATCTTGGACTTGGTGGTGGTTGGACAAATCTGGGTTGGGTTATCCTGATCTATGTCCAGTTTTTTCTTGTCTTTCTCTGGCTGATCTCTGATATCCCCAGTTATCTGTGTCCCTGTGTTTGTGTGCTTTCTTTCCCATATAAAAATAGTGTTCATTCTACGGTGTTTACTCTTTGGAGTGTGAGATCAACAAAGTGTGATCAGGAACCCTAACCATAACCTGGCAAGTTTTTATGGCAACATACAATGTTAAAGTGAATGGATAAATGAAAGGCCATATAGATGGTGATGCATGGTGCCATCGCTGCTACTGCAACAGCCATGTGAATACGAAAAACTTTTAATGGATCATTCTCAAATTTTAGTTTTCCATAGACCAAAGTGAAAAGAACAACTTGCTAGATTTTGGCAAAGGTCGGTTGTATATTTTTGGCACTAGGGGGAGCTTTATCTCCAGAGTTTTTGGTCCATAATTTGTCCACCATTGGTCCATTTATTCCAAACTCGATGGATATAAAATGTTGTGATGAGAGCTAAAACCAATTCATATGTTACACAAGTTTCTGCATTCATCATATGTTACTCTAATAGTTCATATTTTACTCTCTAGGGAGTAATCACCGACTTTTGTTTCTGCTCCCTGTCTATTTCATTATATGCCTAGACATTTTTTTGAAATTATTCATGCGGTAGATGCAGAAAACGGTCGTTGGGTGTATGTTTTTAAACCTGCAAATGAAAATTAGCCTTATGCTAACTCTGGTGCAATGCATCAAATGGCAGCGTTAATGGTTATCACTGTGCATTGTCCCTCACCAACAAATACACACATGAATTAGAAATGATAATATTACAGGCATCCGCCGGTGGTTATAATGTTATGGTTGCTGACTGGAGTAAAGTCACCGCTGCATCATCTCTGGCACATTTTGCGATAGGTGCTTCAGGAAAATGAATCAGTGCCTCAGCGCTTCATCATCTGTGTCCATCGATAGCTTGTATCAGGAACAAGGCAATTTATGGACACCAGTGAGTTCAATCCAGCCAACCCAAGGATGAAAGTGATGGGACCGCCGATAGACTGGGAGACCAAAAACACATTATGGATTTGGTGCGCGGGTCATGAAGTACTCCAAAAAGGTTATTTTAGGGTGAGGCCATACAGAGAGAGAAAGAGAATGTTTATTTTTTTACATAGAATTAATCTTTAGCTGCTATTCAACAGTGAGGAACACGTTTTGGAATAATTTGTCTCTATTTAGCCTGGATCGTGACACTATGTGGGTGGAAAGAAGGCAAATAAAAGTGAAAAGCAGCATAGTCAGCATGTTGGAGACAAATGAAGAGTTCAATCTTCAAGACTATAGGATGATATTTACAGTATTATGTTCGGATGGTCGAGTATTTCGGACACACGTGGTAGATTTATCTCCAAACGTTATAATTTTATCAACCGATTTAGTCCAAATTGGGTGCACATGAGTGGACTCAAGGACACCTATTTTGTTTAGGCCTATATTCAATTTTACTTAATGATTAATATTTTACTCACTTTGGGGATCTTTTATGAAAAAAAACAGTTTTTGGACAAACTTCCAAAAACTTCCTTAACTATCGGTTTGATTTAGTCCAAATTTGGTGCTTTTGAATTAAATTGAAGAGATCTATCTGGTATATATCCTATTTTACTCTAATAGTTCATCATTTACTCAGTAAAAGGAGCATTTTTTTTTTTTTTAGGATAACATCAAATTTAATTCAATCAGGGGAAATACAACACAGTGATTTAGGGGCTTTTCACGGGTACAACCTTGCTGTCGGGGACAACAATGTCTAGCTGAATGAAATAGTACACAACAGTAGAACGGTTTCTTCAGAGATAGAGCTCTTAATTTTTCAAGTAAGCATCTGTTTTCTGAATCAGTCAATAGACCACATTTCATGTAGTATGAAGTTAAACATGTAATTAATACTTGATTCCTCCTGTGTGATGTGTCTCCGGTTCTAGACCAACATCTGTGTGTACTGAAGCGGTGCCGCACAACAGTGCCCATGTTTCGCTCGCCATATGTCCTACCCAACTGTTGCGTTGTGTGAAACCTACAATCAGAGGTAATGAAAAATGCAGCTCTCGTAAATGAATCAAAAAGCAAAGATACCAAAACTAACAATTTACACCTGTAAATTCACCAAAGACTAAATATAGTGTTGTTGAGAAACTTTATGGTGCTTTACTCTTTCACATTCTGTAATGTAATTCTTTCACATTATGTAAGGTAATTCTAAGGCAAAAAATATCTCTGCTACACTATATTTAGATATATTTTTGAGGCAGGGCTGGGTGGTGGGAAACAGATGGGGAACGATAAGAAATACAGACTTTAAGGTTGATCAGGCTAGTGTGCATTTGCAGGCTGGTTGCTCGGGGAAATAGGCGCCCCTGGGCTACATCCCATCCCCATGGCGGCTTACAGGGAGATATTGGAAGAAAGGAAAAGAGGATGTCTGCCGGTAAGGGCTGGGGGATTGGGTAGAAGTTTAAAAATACAGGAAGGTTTAAGTTGAAAATCATGAGTGTAAAAATGAGTGTATTAGCATATAACAACTTTGCAGTCCATAATGTGCAATAACTGTGGAACAACATTCATTAACGGACTCAATCATTTCAAGAGAGAATGATGAGAGGCTTGAGTCATGACGGTGTATCAATGAGGCGGTGCCATGAATAGTCCCAAGATACATGTTTTAACCACGAGAAAAAGATGATTCATTTATTTTTTTACTGTTTTGTCACGGAATAAAGGACATGTACACTCGATCCCATAGCTTGGTTTCTTTCTGATAGAAGCTCAGATTTCAACCATAATGGGGTCGGGTGGCTTAAGCTCAATTTCTGTCTCTATCGACTAATTAATTTCAATTCATATCACCTTCTAAATCAATAATTATTACACTTGAAAATGGGCAAACAGGCTTCAAGTGAACTTTTGAGTGGGTTGTTTTATTGGCTATATCCGGTTCTACTGTGTAATAGACAAACTTCACTTTTCAAAAGGGAGGAAATGTACTTGCAAGTCCCTGCAGTGAATTTAGAATGGTTCCCACAAAGTACATAACTCCCAAATTAGCAGCAAAATGTAATGGTTTTTTGTGAAATATGATTCATTTGGCATCGCCTTGGAGGAGGATTGGTTTGAATAATGCACTTGGAAATCCAAACCTGACATTACCTGACTACCTTTCAGAGCCTTAACCTACAGCGCTGACGCTATGAGATAAATCTGAATGGTTGCGAGATGATTAGGGGAAAGGAAATCAGGAAATAGAAATTATTTTTCTTTAATCATTGGGTGTTTTTTTCTAGAATACTGATGAAAAATTTACTTCTTTAAGACTCCCTCTAACTCTAAATTACTCTACCAATGTAATGGTTACTGAAGGGCTCTCAAGCCAAGACTTTTGGGAACACCTCATATTTTGTTGCTATGATTGGTAACATGTCTCTGTCTTGCTCTCTTTCTCTCTCTCTCCCTCTTAATCTGTCCCTCTCTCGGTTAATGTTTGTGTTTAAGCAGAATGATAATAAGAATTATTTTGTGTCGAGATGGGATCTGGGGAAGAGAACTGGCAGCACTTGTGGTTTATGTTGTGTGGTTTATCTGATTTGGCCTGGCTACAATTTTGATGCTTCCCGAAGAAACAGGAAGTTACTATATGTCTACTAGTCATGGTCCAATCTTTTCTGGGATGTTCTATTAATTGCAAGGAGACATTGATCATTGACACTCTCAAATGCATCTTGGCTGGCATTATTTCGTTAACACTGTCGCTAGTGTCGGATTTATTCGATGTTAGTCTACGTGTCTCCGTCCTCTTAGTCACTTTGTTGTAAAGCTACTTGAGGATTTTCCTTTATTAAATCACTGAGCTGCACTCTGTCCCCTGGGTCTGCATTTTGGGTCCTATTTTTTAACGTTCAGTAGAGGTATATATTGGGGATTACAAACACAGAAACAAAGTAATTAAAATGAATGGTGAGCCAATAGAGGAGTTACTGTCCTGAAATATAAATACAACCATTTCAATCAAATCATACAGGGACTGATGAATCAAAACCTCCAGGACTGAGAATAAACTTGTATATAACTGACATAGGCATATCGGTGTTTCTCTTTGGTACACCAGACAGACAGGAAGGACAATATATTGAGGCACAAACAAAGGTCAGGGAACTTAAAAAGTGCAGAGAACACCAAATCCCCCCATTTTTATGAAGAGGCTGAAATTGCTGTGATGGTTTTCAGAAATAGCTCAGCTGAGTTCCTTCAAGACAAATAACGGATAGCTGTCCTGAGAGAGTCTGCATTGTTACCCACTCTGTCACCAAATAAATTTGGACATAAAATAGATGGCGGTGAATTGCAGTTTGCAATTTGCTCTGTGATGAAAACCCCTCTTTGTCTACAATTCATATGAAAGCTAATTCTTCCTTGTCCTTGAAGATATTGCTTTGTAATGCTCTGGGTGTACTTTCGATTATACAAACTGCAAAAAGGTCTTGGAAGTATAACTGGTTTAAGGGTTTATTCTTGCCAAATAACTGACCTGCGGGTCTTCATCTGTTTATCAATCAGGAATTCCACCGTCCACATAAATGCTTATGTCCAATGAGCATTTTTATTAACATGGATTAATTGAGTTTTTAATTAGTTGAAGACAGACTGATATACATACAAAATGCTTTCAATGTAAACATATTAGATATTTTTTCTGATGATTTAAAGACCGTGCATTTGGCCCGCTTTGGTTTAAGCTCTCAGACTCATCAGGGAGATTCGTCAAGACTATCTGCCCTCAGCAGGAGCAGGGTATGTCCCCCCTTGGGATCTGGACACTGGTGGTGATGGCGGATGATGCTGCTGAGACAAGTTGATATTGGGCAGAGATGAGATGGGGGATTGTGTGTGAACCAGCAGGATGGGCCACGTGGGCGTCATTGCGCGGTCACACAATATCAATAAAATGTAACCACGAGCACACTGCACGCATCCAAGATGCTGAATGAACTTCTAGTCTGCTCGACGAGAGAGAGAGAGAGAGACAGAGAGAGAGAGAGAGAGTAATCTGTAATTTCATGCAGAGACATTTTTGACAGCGGGGCACATGCTGCAGATACACACTGGCGAAGCGATAGCATCAAGTCCGTGCAGTGACATCACGTAAAGGTTTGCTGAAATAAGAGTAGGAGGAATAGTCTCTGTTTCATCTTTGATGAAGTTATGTTCCAGCAACAGTCTTTATAGTCATTCGTTGATGTCCGTTTGCACTTTTTTCTGCTCTATATAATAAGAGCAGAAGAGAACAAAAATAACAATCAGTATATTGTTATAAATTATATTAACCATCTATATTCTGCATAGAATTTTGGAGTTGGGAACTGATCTCAACTGAGATTGGGTACATCCGAGACAGATATAGACAGATGACTATTCATAACCAAATTCATACTATGCAAAAAAAAGAGTCACCAAATTCGCCTATATTGTATGTTTTTGTATTGTGGGGGGAAGCAGAGGTACCCAGAGAGAACCCATTAAAACTTAACATGGAAATGCCCCGGCTCCCCAGTTGGATTTGAGTCCAGAACCTCCCTGCTGTGAGTCAACAGTGCTACCCTCTACTCGATCCCAAACATCATCTGCTGCACAATCTGAAAACAATTACCCTTACCTGATCCACAAGTCTCCTCTAATTGAATTCAAGCAGTTCTCTTTGTAATGTACGTTTGAGCATCACAACAATAAGCTGAAAGAGCACATATAGCATTGCATTTATTGCTAATGTAAAGATCAAACAGCTATATTATCCGTAAAACAATGTACAGCACAAACATCTAGTTTGACTCTTTCAAATGCTATCAAACAGCTCCTTTCAACATATTCCCTTTTTTCTGCCTCACTGTAAGAGAAAAATATGAATTGCTCACCGCTGCAACTATAGAGAGAATGAAAAGTGCTTTAAGGCATCAGCACATTGTCTCATCGCGCTGTTGTCTCATATCAACCACTCATGTAAGGATTCTAATATTGTACTCTATTTATTTATATATAGTAAACATGGTTCTAAAAGCAGAGGTGGCCTCAGCCAAAACACCAAGAGCAGCCACAGATTTGATCACACACTCAAGGAGGAGCAAACAGGTAAACCAGATTGGATGGCCAAGATAAATTAATTGGACCTGTGTTGGTAACCTGAATGGACACGGACCCATTTATCTCCGTCTGAAACAGGGGAACAAAATCTCAATCCTGGAAAGGTCATAGTCAAGAAACCTTATTGTGGAACCATGGAAACTATTTCTGATGTTGCAACAGTCTCATGTAAAGAATTTCAATTATAAGGTTTCATTCATTTTCATGCTGCTGCAACTGAGCGTATAAATAATACCATATCAATAATACCATATCAATAATACCGTATAAATATGATCAGCAGCTGCTTCTTGCCAAATTTTATCAACGTATATTTCAAAACAGAATTCGAGCAGCTTTGAAATGCACAATTGGTGCTTGAAGCTAAATGCTAATATAGTAGCAGTATTGATGCTGACATGCCTAATTACGGTTGTTTTTTGTTTTGTTTTTCAAGCATTTGTTCATAAGCTACATTGGAAAAGCAAAGTGATCACATTGCTTTGTCTGGGAAATATGCTAATTTGTATCCGATTTTATTGACATCCATCAATTAAATACCAAATTTATTTTTCACTAAACCCATTAATGACAGCCTTGTGGTGTTGCTAAGAGAAAATATGGATCCATGTCAATATAATCTGAGCTCTGTATTCACATTCTAGAGGGTATACAAAGGAGAACAAGTGACACCAGACGGGTATATTGATATTCCTGAAATGTCAGGGATTTTAGGGAATCCGCCGCCTCTGCGTCCGCTGACTCGGCAGATTGGGTTTATTAATGTGATAACTCAAAAACTCATGGATCATTTTCAAATTTTATAAACCACATAGACCTTAGTTTGAGGACCAGGTGGGTTGAATATGGGAAAATCAGTTAAAATGTTTATTTCGGACACTAGGGAGAGCTTTATCGCCAAATGTTTTCAGCATATCATTTTTGAAGCGTAGATTCGAGTTTGATCTATCTTGAAAGTGTATATACAGTATATATATATATATATATATATATATATCACTATGGGGTGATTTTTTAGGAACAAAACAGTTTTTTGGACGTAACTTCACATTTAATTGAACCTCATAATGTTTTTAAGAGTCGTACAGCATGGAAAGGACCCCCTATTGAAATACAACTAGGGCTGTTAATCTCAAGAACTGTAAAGAAAATGTATAAAATAACTTCCTAAGAAGTTCAAGTTTCTCTTTAGTTTATGTTGGAAATGTAGGCCTCCTTACTGACTTTGATCCATTTAGTCCCTCAAGTCACATGCACTGTCATACTTTCCTAAATTAGGGATTAAAGTCCTGAATAGTACATATACTTGGAAGGATGGTGTTTGCTAAAATTGGTGACCAAATAAGGATGCGCTTTCTCCATTAGCATCAACGTTGTGCCCATACTTTTAACTGCTTATCCCTCCTCAAGTGCAAATCCTTGTTGGTTTCTTGGATATCCAGTAATCCCACGCTACTGATTTTAATGTATTTTGGGTGTATGTTGATATGGAGTTTTATCTGTCTCACTTCTCTCTGCCGGAGATATTCATAGCAGACTCTTCATTCGTTTAAATAAAGCTGTCAATAAGAAAACATACATGATATGAAAACCATCATATTGATGCTTTTATCTGCTTTTACCTGGTTTACAATTTGAGATTTGATCCAAATGTAAAGTGCATTGTAAATAAAATGTATTATTATTATTATTATTATTATTATTATTATTATTACTATATTCTATACTTTGAAACCATTTCAACGTCATTCAAGTGTATTATTAAAAATATAAACCATAGTCGTATAAAATTGAAAGCCATGAAAAAAAAAACACAAGTAGGTTTTAAGACGAATTTTAAAGACGTGCATAGACTTGGTCTAGATCTTCTTTCCTTTTAGTGGACGTGCCTGAGGACTTAAGTATCAAATTCAGCAGAGTGCCATTGTCCTTTTGGGTTCCAGTGTTTCTCGTCTCTCGTTTGACCGTGAGAGGCAGCATCGAAGCACAAGATCCCTCGGAATCTTTGTTTGATGTGGTTCATTCTTTTATGTCCGTTGTTCAAGAGACCTCGGTGAAATGTTGATAGCGCTTTCAAGGACTACACAGTCTCGGAGAAGAAAGGACTAAGTGCTAAATCATGTGATCTACACTGATGACATCTTGCCATGTCCCGTTCAACACAATTACCTGAAACTTCAAGTTACAAAGCATCCGAACAAAAGACAAACATCTTGAAGGGAAGAGATGCGGACAAGTGAAGAATGGAGGGAGTGCAGTGAGAGGCGGAAAAAGAGAGAGTCGGGGGAAACTGCACGCTAAGCTTTGTAAAGGGCTGGGGATGAAAAATCGCTTTCCTCATAAGATGATTATGTTGTTAAATGAGATATGGCAATGCTCTTGTAAGTGCTTAATCCAAGGATCTCCAGCTGCCATGTAAATGTAGCAGATGTCAGTAGGATGAAACAAAGCTGAGGAATGAGCGACCAAAATTCTCCTCATCCGCCGCCCCTATGCCTCTGTATTATTTAACAGGGTGGCTTGTGGTTGATGATTGTACCAATTCTACATACGTATTCAGCAGGCGGTCATTGCAAAGCACACATCTGATCACAACTACCACTCTCGTTTTTTTTTCTCAAATGAAAAAAAAAAGAAAAGCGAAGTAGTCAAGCATTCAGGCTTTTTCTATGGTTGCCTAAAACTTAATATTGCTTGAATATTTTGGAATGACTTCTAAGAAGCGGTTTCTTTCTGATGTTTCTCTAAGCTTTGCAACACTTTTATGCAGACTCTGGGCATTCCCAGGTGGGACTTTTGGGGTGGGTGGACCAAATCAGAGTGGATTTCCTTGGGGGGCATTAAAGTAAAATGTTTGACTTGCCCCCTTGGGTTTTACTTTGATGACATCATGACTGCGAGTGTGCGAGCGTGTGCTACCGCAGGCCCATTAAATCAGATAGCAAGATCATTTAGTCTAATTTGCCATCAGTCCCACTAATTGCATCTGACTGTTGACTCCAGAGACTATTGTAATTTCCTTGAACTGGTTAAAGTGGCTGTGATGAGCTATGCTTGAACTTCATTAATGGCAGGTGATGATGATTTGTTTTCTTCATTCTTCATCACTGGCTTTTGTTCTAAAAATCAATGCTATATAGTTGCTGAATGACTAATAATTGTGCTCCATGTATGTATTGGATATATATGTGCCTTCGATAATTGGAGCTATTTCTTTAAGAAGTGCAAGCTAGCTCCCAGTTTTAGCAGGATCAGTTCAATCTAAATATGAAACAAACGTAAAACCATACTGTACAGGGAGATCAAGCTCGTCAAATCACAGTCGTCAACAACATTTACCGTTGAGCCTACAGGGAGGTTCTTCTTTACTGTGCAAAAACGGTGTCTGTAACTGCCCCTTTCTCTTTTCCTTCCCCTCTTCTTTCATCATTCTTCTTCCCTTCTCCCTTCTGTGGCCCTCTGAGCTTTGTGCTCATGTTTGAGTTCTCACTGGCTGACAGGTTGTCACAGATAATAAGTTTTAATTCCCCGTGTGGGACTAAAACTCACTCGCCTTCTAATTTCCTCATAATTTTATTCCCTTTTGAAGCCCTTGAATGTAGATTGGTGAGATGTCAGTTATAAGTGCCGTGAGATGAGATTGTAATGCATTCTGCCGCACTAAGACCGGACTCTTTGTCAAATTAAAAGGAATAAAGTGCATCCTTTGATTCTTAATTTGAATCTGACATAATCATATTGTACCTACATGATCTGTTACCATTTAAATTATTATTTTCAGTTCAAGGTTTTTAGACACTTGATTGTTTCTTAATGCTTTCTGTTAGAAGAGAAAATAAAAAAAGCCCTCAATATAACCTCTTTGTGACCATGGTGCCATCTATACAGTGAACCGCGGTGGTACTGACTCTTGTGAGTCATATTATTTCACTCCAAACCCTGATCTCCATTTGTCCCAGCGGTGATGTCTCTAAACGCACCACAGAAGCTCTGATGGACGCTTTTCCTTGAGCCCCTGTTCACCCGTTCCACCCTTCAATGCCATTCTCTCCCCGATCCGGAATAATGAGCCTTTCAGAAATTCAACTCAGGGACCCCAACGCAGTGGTGTGCTCGGCAGCCCAGTGTCTCGCCTCTTCCCCTTGGTAAAGCCTCCGCTAGCCCTGCAGCTTCCAAGCTGCCACAAAATCACAGCTTTGTCGGCCAAGTATGGCCACTGTTTCAGCAGGATAAGTTGGCTAGGGGACAATTGTGTAAGTCCCCCTGAATGTAAACGAAGCACCCTTTTCTGTCACCCTCAATGTCTGGCTGTGTTTTGTCATGGATGGCCGGTCAGGCATTCTCTACCTCATAAAGGATGCAGCTGTGCTGTAGGAGAAAAAACAAAAGATGGTTCTTCTGAATTCAAGCCCAGGCCTTTTTTCTATTCCAGCACCAAATTGTTACAGTGAAGTTCAGACTTTCTTCTAACTCTGCATGGATGGAAAAAATATCATCCTTCGTTACCACCAGCCAGAGCTGGAAATCAGCAAAGCAATAGGAAGAGTGACTTCTTCCACCTAACCCAAAGTAAACCATTAGACAGGTGGATTATTTCACTGTGGACTGATGTTCATGTATTCGGCATTAGTGCCATTTTCTGTGGGCTCTTTACTTAGGTGCCATGGGTGTTCTGTGGTAATTCCCTATGGATCCAATGTGATGGATGCTGTTAATGAAGGGTGTTAATTTAAAGTCACCTGCAGGCTATAGTCGTTCCATCCACAAGGCTGTATCATCACCTACCCAATGTTCTCTCTCCGCTGACAGAGGAAGGCCCAGGGAGAAGTGAAGAGATGGAATTGGATTTGAAGCTCTGAGGCAGGTAATAAAAAGCAACACTCCCACACACCAAGGAATGTGATTTCCCCAAGTACCCCTGGCAGACATGTTGAATTTCTTGCTGTAATGTATAGGCGACCAAGCTATTCATAACGCGGATTGCCCCGGCGAGTACACTGGCTGGAGCTTGTTTTCTCATTAAAAGAGTCTTTCCTGGTCAAAAATGCATAGTGTGAAATTTCATCAGGCTTTATGTAATGCACTCACATGCATTTAGCGCACACAGTAGGTCTATCTTAAAATCTTGGTGGTTACCATGGTGATGGCTTTAAGAGACTAATGCATTTCATAAGAGATGGAGGCCTGTTATGGGGGCACATGACTAAATGAAAAGGCAAAGGGTTGCATAAAACTTGGGTTTCATCCGGAAAAAAAGCAAATATTAAAGTAATGCATAGGCGAACGGGATGGGTGGGTTCATAAGAACAGTAGGGATACAAATTTACATAATCATAAAGTCAAATTTATTGTGTGTTGGAATCGCTACAAACTCGAAAAAGCACTTTGGTCTGAAAACAGACCAAATCCATGTCCATTAGTAAATTTTGTTCGTACTTCTAATCAGGTTTAAGACGCAATGATTTATTGTAATTAGATTTACATGAGTTTACATGAACAGCTGGATCGCCAAGTCACCGCGTCGGACTAAAAAAAAGGCTTTTAGTTTAAGTCTCGGTTGGAACAAGATTCCATAAAGGCTGACCTCACAATATGTACAAGAGAGCTATCTAACTATACCAGAACCAGAACACACTGATAAAAAATGAGCTGTTAGTTGGAGGCACAGATGGACAAGGACCGTCCACAGATGGATGAGGTTGATGAAATTCTACTACAACAGCAAACCCAACTACAACCTGTTGAAAAGACCCACCTCCGCCCAGAAGCAGCTGCTAGCACATTGCTCTAACATCAGCAGAAGAAAGCTCCTATATACTATCAGCTGGAAAATATGAGCCTCCAACAACACGGGAACACAACTAAGACCCTCAGTTCCCTTCTTTGAACAAGAAATCTGCCCGATTGTACCCCTCAAATTCAACGTTAAAGTAAGTGAGTGCTTTTAGCAAAAGACAAAAAGCTCCCTAAATTTAGTAAATTATGAAGTATTACATTAAAGTACGGGTACAATATGATATATAAAAGACAGATCTCCTCGAGTTCATGTACCAATTTTGTGCAAAATCGGAACAATGTTTCAGAATTTATTGCCAAAAACCTTATGGCCATAAGGCTCCCCCTAGTGTCAGAGCCCTACAAACAACCTTTCCTAAAATTAACAAAATTCTATTTAGGTATAAAATTTGAATGGGATCCATGAAATATTTTTTGCGTTATGAGAGATTGTGTTATGTTCCAAAGAAATCTCCCTTAGAGAGTAGAATATGATATATACAATTTAGGTCTCTTAGTCAATCCATATGAACCAGAGTTGGAATAAATCGGACCAGCCGTTAGGAAGTTACGGCTGAAAAACGAATAGAATATAGCATATATGAAGATAGAGATCAGCCAGTCCTTCAAATTTGGACTAAATCAGACTAATGGTTGAGAAATTAGGGGCTGAAAACTTTTGAAGCAAAACCTCCCCTGGTGTTGAAAGTTTAAAACTGAGCTTTCCCAAAATGAATCTGGTTCTTCCTGACACAAAGGTCTGTTTGTATAAAATTGGAAAATAATCCATGACATTGTTTCTTTAATTATGTCCAGAAAACAGTTATTTTCATAAAAGAAAAAAAAGGCAACCAATAGTGAGTAAAATATGAACTATCAGAGTAAAGTATGATACATACAAGATAGCTCTCCTTGAGTCAATTAATATGCACCATATTTGGACTAAATTGAACAAATTATTCAGGAGTTATGTCCTGAAAACTTAACCGCTTAAGCTCTCCCTAGTGTCGGAACTATACCATCGACCTTTCCCAAAATCAATCGAGTTCTTCCTCGCACTAAGGTCTATGGGGTTATAAAATATGAAGATGAGCCGTGAAATGTTTTTTTGAGTATGTAAAACTGTTTTAAATTTTTTTTTAAAAAAGCTCCCATAGGGAGTAAAATATGAACTACTATAGTAAAATATGATATTTAAAAGATAGATCTCCTTGAATCAGTTCATATGCACCAAATTTGGACAAAATCAAAACAACCGTAAGGAAGTTATGTCTGAAAAACACTTTTTTCCTAGAAATCTCCCCCTAATGAGTAAAATATGAACTATTAAAGTAAAACATGATGTGTACAAGATAAAGCTCCCCAAGTCAACTCTTATGCACCAAGTGTGAACTTAATTGGACCAATAAAGAAATTGATTGAAAAATAATTGCATGACAATTTTGGATGTAAATCTCCCACTAGTTTTGGAAATATACAGCTGACCATTCCCAAAATCACTTCAGTTCTTACTCGACTAACGTCTATGTGGGAATAAAATCTGAAAATGACCCATGAAATAGTTTCTGAGTTATCGCGTTAACACGAAGGATCTGTGGATGCAGCAATGGTGTCTGTTTTGTGTATTTCCCAGTGTCAAATTCAGACAGATATAAACCAATCTGAGAGCAAACCAATCTCCATGGTCCAACCTCCATCGGCCGATGGCAAAGAAAACATCTTTCAGCTCTTTCCCCTTTTAGCGGGTCCCCAAACGGATCGTCTTGTTCCTTTTAGGCATTTGGCATAGGTTTTTACGTCGGATGCCCTTCCTGACACAACCCTCACATTTTTCCGTGCTTGGGACTGGCACTAGATGTGGCTGGTAGCACTAAGGACTCACACTGGATTTCTGCCACACCCTCTTTTGACCGGGAATCGAACATCTCTGGAGAATACCCATAAAGAAAATGTCAAAAATCAGGGTCAACCTCCAAAGCCGCCGTGCTTTATTAATGAAAGTGTCTCAGCTGCACAGAAGCACTCAGGTCAATCCTTGATTTTTCTTTGTTTTGCATTGAGTTCTGTTCATTGCCATTTACATCACCCCTGGATAATCTTCTGTGTTCCTGTGAGCTCCCTGGAGGTTCATGGATGCAATGAGCCGAAGTTAATCAGCTTCAATAGAAAAACAGATACCGATCAATACTCATTCAAGTAAAATTTCGCTTCATGCTAGCCTGGTTGCAGAGCTTCTCTACCAGGAATTCAAATTCAGAAGTAGCCTTCCCTTGCTCTCGTCATAATAGATAAGTGAACCTGAGCCTCTTGATGCCAGGTTGAACATGGACAGCAGCAGGCATCGGTTTGACCTTGCAGAATGGCAGCACATTCACCTTTCAGTAGTTCCGCTGGTCGAGTGAGGGTTAGGAGAAAGCTTTTCATGTAAAATACTCCTCTGCGCTGACCCCTGTAGCAGCTTGGTGGCCTCAGCTCCATGCTCGCCTCTCTGACTTTGATCCACCCCTCTTGCATCGACAGGGGGCAACATGGGGAACAGAGGTAGAAGAAAACACCTTACACCTTACCTTATGAACATGATTTCATACCATGGTTTTGTCTTGCTCACCGGCGCAAAGCCCTTGACTTCCTCTGCCAAAAACATTTTTACCACATTTATTTGCATATAATGCATCCCATTTCTGACGAGAATTTATTTTGGAACACTTTTTTAGGTGAAATTGCACTTAGTACAGCAAAGCCACTCTCTCTGCTAATAATCCATTAGACATTTGGTGAAGAAGCATCATTAGTTTATTTTAAAGTGGCACAATGGAGGCTGAGTGACACTAATGGGGGGGCCTGCGTAAAATATGGTGTCAATCTTGGCACTGTGACGGTTCACTACGCAGCACATTAGTGCTAAAAGTTTTCCAGGTCTTTAAGTACGCCTTTTTCTCTTAGCCTATAAGAGAGGCCACACAGACAATTTGAAAATGCATTTAGATAATCATAACAGGGGAAAACTGAAAGCACACATTGTGAAACAGACTATTTGAAGAAGTACAAGTAGGGAACGTCTCAATCGTTTTGCGTGCATTAACCCAAAAGATGCAGAGAGGAATGGATTATCTACTTTCCATCCAACGTCAGTCAGTCGGGTTTTGATTTGAATGCAGAATGTCACCCTCCTTTACCCCATAAAAGGAAGAGCTTACCAGATGAAGACACAATGGAATGCTTGTGCAGCGACAGCGGATGTAAGAGAGTAGATTAATAAGCAGTTCACCATGTAATTATTCACAACTTGCGTCATTAAAGCAGTTAAATTTACCAAAGTAGAGAACACTGGTTAAAAGGGATTGTGGAAGTCCCCGCTTTTTGACCAGTGTCAAAGCCAGTTGATCTGGTGGCAGCAAGTAAAGCAACTAAGGGTGTTCTAAACCCTCAACAGCAAATATAGCTGTTGACCCATATAAGTTACTGGAACCCCCAAAAAAAGTAAGATAATCATTTGCCACAATTTCTTCCGTTCATAACTTTTCTAATTAAATTTTTTTCTCACCCCATCCAGAAACCTCCTCTTTAGTCTTTCCCTTTTTCTCCTGCCTGGCAACTCCATCCTCAGCATCTTTGTACCAATTAAACCACTATCACTCCTTTTCTCGTGTCTAAACCATCGATATCTGTTCTCTCTTATTTTGCCACCAAGGCGTCTATCATGGTCAGTCCCTTTGGTGTGTTCTAATCCTGTCCATCCTTGTTACCCCAAGAGAAAATCTTAACATCTTCAACTCCGCCACTTCAGCTCTGCCTCCTGGCTTTTGGTCAATGCTACCGTCTGTAACTGCTAGATTCCACCGGGAACACGGCATAGGCTTAAAAGCTGTGTCGAGTTCGCCGGTCACGGTCGCAGCCATTAAAAGCAATGTCTGTGATGACACCAGACGCACTGCGATGCGGCCCAGCAGTGACTCGACGCTCCGCCAAAGATTTGCAGATGGTCTATTTTTGATGGAAAGTGCGTCAATTTCAAGAGAGCAGGTCGAACCAGACAGGAAGTCAGACACAGATATGACATAGAGCATCCGGTCAAAATCCAAAAGATATTTGATGGGATGCTTTCAAAATAAAACTTTATTTTTTTTTTTATTATTTTTCTTTTTTTTTCAATCTCCGGATTGCCTACATCAACATTGGGTCAAAGGTTACATCAGGTCAGTGTTCTGTTCAAACTTTACTACTGCCCCCTAATGGCCAAAACATATTTGTGTGAAGCTTTAATCAAATCAAATTTACAAAACTTGTAATACAATTCATCAGATTTTTTGAAAATATATGAAGAATAAAAAAAAAAAAAGTAATGCATTTGTAGAAATAACCAACCACTATCTCAGAATTTTAATTTGTATTAAAGTCTGACTCAGATTTAGAATCACCTCATTTGGTATTCCAAGCAGGTTTAAATTAGATAGGGGATTAAAACAATGTGCCCAGAAGAATGAGATATTGTTCATAGAATTTGACAAAAGCGACAAGACAAACAAATCGAATGCAGAGAGAGAGAATTAATAATTCAGACCGGCAGAATCCTTCCTGACACAGAGAGAAGGGGAAAACAGAGGAATAAGAAATATGATCCCTGGTGTCTGCTCAGTTCCCTTTTCTTTTCTCATTTTCTTTTTATTCTCCCCCTTACAGATTTCATGAAATCTGGGACACAGATATATATATATATATATATATATATATATATATATATATATAGAAATATATATATCTATAGATATATCTATAGAGATATATATGTCTATATATCTCTATATATATATATATATATTTACAATTCCAGCATGTGTACCTTTATCAAAATATATTTTCCTCCACATATAGTCGAATATGAAACTTCCTCTCAGAGAGAGGCAGCCTTCGAGTGAGTCATTAAGAGTTGGAATTGCTACACGAGAGAAATGGAGTTGGAGTCAAGGTCAAGTTGAGATTGCTCTTGACCCATCCAGTGTGTATACAACAACAAAACACAAAATAAGGGTGGGGATTTGCATGGCTTTGGCCATCCTGCTGAAGTGGTGCTTGTCAACGTGTCCATAGGACTTAATAACCCAGTCAGTTGCAGTCCGTCTCTTCTAAGTGATTGAGCAAAGGTGGAGTGACCTGAGATATCGCCTTTTGGAGGAGTTGTTATTGTTTTCCTCCTCCTTCATCTGTGCCCTCCATCTATGCTTGTTTTCCCTTTGCTTGGCCTCCGGTATGCTTTCTGGAGATGCCCTTTCGACAAATCACCCATCACCATTGGTGCTTGCTGGGGACTTCTGTGGCGCCCGTGTGTAGAGTCAAAAAACCTTGTGGCTATGATTGTCCTCTACCTTGTGATGCTAGAGGATTAGTTTGTATTTTCCGGTTTACCTCCCTCTGTCACTCTTTTCATTGAAAATACGACTGTATAATGTTGGAGTGCCAAAGCTCGTATATACACTTTGTATTCATAAGCCCTGAGGACATTGTGTTTTCAGTAGGCCCACATTCACACTCATCTGCATGAACGCACACACACGTATGCACAACTGCTTTCCCGCCAAGCAGGATTTGTAGTATTTTCCCCCATGAATCTCGTGGTATTCGCCCGATAAGCTTCATCCTGCCAGTTTGTAGCTGCCTGGCACTAAAATGTGTGTGAAGCCTCCGAGACCTACTCTATCATTATTCATGAACATCATTATTTTGCAACTCTCTTTGCTCTTTCAATGAATTCTCCCAGTGCCATACAGTAGGCGGTCTCTAGTATCTCCCTGTAACACTCAGATTCTTTTGGTATTAACTCCGAGAAAAAAAAGAAATAAAAAAAAACGCATGTGTGAACCATCCTGAAGGATGTTGCTGACAAGCATTTGGCTAAATCTTTCTCGCACTTCATTTTAACCCCCTTCCCACCCCCTAATTGGTTTAATGTACAGTGAAATAGGGTCCGCTGTCTTCTCCTAAACTTCAACTGTGGACGTGTTCCGCTTCTCTCTCCGAGTGGCTGTCAGGTTCAGTTAAGAGCTTCGGTGGACTGAACAAAAATGATCCCTTAAGCTGAAAATCCAATCTTAAGTGGGTTGGAGATATTTTTTAATAAGTAAATGATGCATGAACCAGGGCAAAAGTCAATGGCAGAGACCGAATAAATCCCAATGTACCACTGTTACGGTACAATTCTCACATGACCTTCAATTTAGACTGAAAATGTTCCACAGGCAAAAGAAACCACACCAGGACTTTATATCTCTCCAGCTGTATTAAGCTACTACTGTGTTCTTGAAAATCATAAAGGTCAGATTCCAGGGAATTAATGCTCATTTATACCACATCTATGTATTAAAATACATCTCTCTTTCATGTTGAGACCAACACATCCACAAGAGGGCCGGGAAGGGTCGAACGTACCAGCAATCCCCCTGATTGAAGTCCTAAAAATAAATGTAAAGTTATGTCTACATTATTTTTAGTAAAGAAGCTCCCAAAACTGAATGAAATATGAAATATAAGATTTCAATTTAATATTAACAAAAACTACCTCCTCGAATTGATTCATATGCACCAAATTTGTACTAAATTGGATAAATGGTCGAGAAATTTATCGGCCCAATAAGAGGTAAAGCTCCAATTAGTGTCAGAATCGAACAAATGATCTTTTACGTCAATCCAGTTCTTCCTTGTAGACTCCCTAAAGTCTAGTAGGGTGTTAAGTTTGAAAATTATCCTTGAAACAGTTTTTGAGGTAAGTCTAGAAAAACATTTTTTTTGTAAAAAGGCCCCCCCAGTGAGTAAAATATGAACCATTAGAGTAAAGTAAAACATATACAAAAGAGAGCGCATGGGGCATTCCTCAGGACTTCAGCCATCTTCTGCCGAATGGTCCCCTGCAGGGGCATGCAGCTCCATCTCCGTGGCGGACAGGAGGAGACTTGATAACATGACTAGGAAGGCCAGCTCTGTCCTGGGATGCCCCCACGACCCGTCGGAGGCGGACGGAGAAAGGACGATGATAGCAAAACTGTCATCAATGCTGGACAATAACTCCCAGCCCCTGCAGGACACCCTGACAGATCTGGAGAGCTCTTTCAGCGACAGGCTGCTTCCCCCCAAGTGTGAAGGAGCTCTATAGCAGGTCCCTCCTCCCTGCAGCTGTCAGACTTCCGAACCAGCACCACTCCCAGTGGACCACACACACCGATAAATGTCAAGGAGTGCCATAACAATATCCTGATCGTCGCAATACAAACAAAATCATCCTACATGTCTGTGTAATATGGACATAAACATTCTGCATATTTTTATAACTCTTCCTGTTCATAGTGTTCTTATTTTTCTTCTCTGTTTATATTGTTCTTATTTTCATGCCTTCCCCTACTGTTATTGCTCTGACGCTCAATCTATGTTGCTATCCACTGTAACACTAGATAGATAGATAGATAGATAGATAGATAGATAGATAGATAGATAGATAGATAGTATTTTCTGCCACTAATGTCATGTTCTTGCTAATTTGGGGACTGTTTGGTCTCTGTAGGATCACAGTGCGGTCAAGACCTGCTCAATTTGGAAAATACCTTGAGAATGATTTGACTTATTTGATTACTCTAATAAGTAATTCCATCATCGGGAAGAACTACTTACTTATTGAACTTGTTCTCATGAGCTCAAGCTGTTGCTGACTCATTGACATATTGTGGAAAAACTGTGCTCAGAATTAATGGCAACCTTTAAAAAAAATTCAAAAAGTCATTATCGTCTAAAGCCATGATATTTAATTCAAATTATTTGCAAAAATCTAAAAGAGAAATGATAGAAATTTGACTTAAGTAAATTACATGATTAATATAGAACAAAACTATATATAGAAAAAACATGTGCAAC
>VRLP01002748.1:0-79321 GCA_009660295.1 Lophius piscatorius | reverse complement strand
TACCTGGTTACCTGTCAGTGGGTGGGATATATTACCTGGTTACCTGTCAGTGGGTGGGATATATTACCTGGTTACCTGTCAGTGGGTGGGATATATTACCTGGATACCTGTCAGTGGGTTAAGTATATTACCTGGTTACCTGTCACACAGTGGGATATATTACCTGGTTACCTGTCAGTGGGTTAAGTATATTACCTGGTTACCTGTCACACAGTGGGATATATTACCTGGTTACCTGTCAGTGGGTGGGATATATTACCTGGTTACCTGTCAGTGGGTTGAATATATTACCTGGTTACCTGCCAGTGGGTGGGATATATTACCTGGTTACCTGTCAGTGGGAATTTTTGCTCAAGTAGTGCCACCATTAATGATGTTCTCGTTGGTTCCTCTTTCCTGCGAACCCCCTAACGCCAAGGAGACGGAGTGAGCGATGTATGAACTCAAAAAAAACAAAAACACAAAAAGTTCAACTGGTAACACTCAATTGTATATCCTTGAGAAGTCCCCCATCCCCTGCATTGTGCACGCAATCCCCCTGATTGAACTTAAATTAGTTGTAATGTTGCATCAGATAAACAGTTTTTTCATAAGAAAACTCCACAAACTGATTAAATATTAAATATCTGAGTGTAATATATGAAATATACAAAATAGATAAGTTCATTATTTGCAGCAAATAATTAGGACTAAATCGGACCAGTGGTTGAGAAATTACGGCCCAAGACATTTGAAGGCAAAGCTCCCCCTAGTGTTGGAAATATACAACCCATCTTTTCTAAAATTGCTCCAGTTCTTCCTCACACTGAGGTCTACGAATCCAGGAAATTCAAAAATTATCCACAAAATGTTTTTTGCGTTATCGCGTTAACACAACCAGTTTGCGTTGGTGACGGCGATGACGATTATATAATCCTATATTATATAAAAGTTAGATTACTGTTATTTCTTTAAATTCATCAAGAGTTTTCTTTTTACAGTGCATAATAACACCGCAGAAGAATAAAAAAAAGAAAATACAGCTTTGTAAAAATTCTTCAGGTCACAGTTTTACTTTCAAATAACCTAAAATAGAAAACAGAAAATAAACATTTGACGATAATTGGTGCATTATTCTTACATTATTTTTAGACTTTATAATATTTAATTTAATTGGATGTTACCAGTGAACAAATTCTTCTTCTTCATTTTTTTATTTGGTTTAAGATGTGAGGCATTATATTGGAGTAACTTAATTTACCTGAGTTATTATTTATCAGGGTTGATTCAACTTAATTTCTTGGAGTAGATCCAACATGATTTAACATGTTGGTCCAACTAATTCTTCAGTATTAAGATTTCAATACTACTTAGAGTTTATCTGACTCAAATAAATTCAGTTGGCCCGATAGAATTCCCAGAAACCCACTTGATCACCTAGAATTACTTTCCATGTTTTAATCAAATCAGTCCAAAGAATACCTGTTGATGCAAACGACGTGAACGGAAACAGAAATTTAAAATTCTATACCGCTTCCATCAATGTTTACATCTTTCTTAGACATTTGACCCTATGTCTTTGATGTCCTTTGACATCTAACTTGATGTTTCTTATGTCTTTTTTATTTGTAACTTAATGTCTTTGATGATTTCTTTTACATTTGACTTGATGTATTTCATGTATTTTACAGTGACTTGATGTCTTTCATGTATTTTTTTACATGTGACTTGATGTCTTTTATGTCTATTTACATCTACCTTGATGTCTTTTACAAGTAACTTGGTGTCTTTGATGTCTTTTTACATCTAAATGGATGTATTTTACATGTTACCTGATGTCTTTGATGTCTTTTGACATCTAAATTTATGTATTTTACATGTTACCTGATGTCTTTGATGTCTTTTCACATCTAAATTGATGTATTTTACAGGTAACTCAATGTCTTTGATGTCTTTGACGTCTAACTTGATGTCTTGTACAACTAACTTGATGTCTTTGATGTCTTTGTGACATTTAATTTGAAAGGTTTGATGTCCTCTTTGATGTCAAGTAAAAGTAGTAGTGGTATAATTACACCTGCCAAATCGTATATATATATATATATATATATATATATATTTGTTTGTTTGTCTGTCTGTGAACAAGATTATTGGAAAACCCACGGACACTAGAGGTGGTTACTTTCCGGTGACGTTACGTGTTTCAAAGAATTTAACGTGAAGTATAAAATAAATAACTACCCCCTTCGGGGCGCCGAGGACACATTATGGAGAAAGTGCCGTCTTCAAAGTCCGTCAGCTCGGCTTTGGTGTCCATCGATGAATAAATCAGAGTTATAGCGGCAATGTATAATAATATACGGAGCGGAGCTGGGGGCCTCAGTGGTCTGAACAGAGACACAGAAGTGAAATGCTTAGTAGACGAGCGGCTACAGAGTAGAGTGACTCCAATGATTCCTACGAGATTTTTTCACTATAGTTTTTTTTTTAGATTTGCCAAAACTGCCAACTGAAACTGAGAATAAATACACGGCCTAAAAATGAAAAAATGAAATGTTCTCTTTCTCAGAATGTAATTTATGAATCGCACATACAGGTGAAAAATTCCACAGGAACTTCTGTCGACTTTTACACAAACTTATTAAGTCAACACTCAAAAAGAAAAGAGTTTTTTTTTATTGCATAAACGCACTCAGAACAGCATTTAATTAACATAAATACGTCTTAGATTTTTAAACTCCGCCCTCTTTAGTAAAGGTATGACTTAAAAAAAAAACATCAAAAGCTTTTTTTTGCAGTTTTGAGTGAATCACACAATTAAAACCTTCAAAGTTTACCCTACATTATAATTCATTATTGAATTAAACTGGATTAACATTGTTTCGTTTGGTTATCTGGAGACTCACAATCGTTTAACGTTTATGTCAGTTATGTCCAACACAACTCGCTTTTTTCTGGGAATTGTTGACATATGTGGATAAAGCGACTCCGAAGAACCGAGCCGGTTTACTTGGAGTCCATTCCGCTCCGGGCTTATAAATATTAGCACTTAGTGTCAATAGAGATACATTCTGATTGGACTGAGATGAATCTGGAGGGAAAGGAGTGGCAGAAAAAGGCTGCTGGTGGAGAGGAGGAAGAGGAGAAGGAGAAGGAAAACAGACAGAAAAGTGACAGTTTGGAGATGAGGAGGAAGAAAAAAGAAGGAGAGGAGGAGGGAAAATGTGAGAGTGGAGAGAAAGAGAAAGAATAACGTGAGAATTAGAGGGAGGCTGGAGGAGATAAGGGGGAGAGAGAGAGAGAGGGAGAGAGAGGGGAGGGGAGAGGGCAATTGGATGTGTGGGAGGAGAGAGAGAGGGAGAGAGAGAGAGAGAGAGAGGGAGGGAGAGAGAGAGAGGCTCGCTGGAGCTTCTGGTAGTTTTGGCTCCGGAGACGCGCAGGACGCAGCGAACTGTCCCGGCTCCCCTCGATGGTTCACCGCAAACCGGAGGACGGACAAAGCCGCCGGTGTCCGAAAAACCAGCCCCTCAGGAGCCGCTGTACCCTCTCTGACAGCTGTAAGCTTCTCCAGAAAAACTTTCAAATCCAAATAAAAACCTCTCCGGAGAAAGTCCCGGACCATCCGGCGGAGCGTCCGCGCGCCGAGCGCCGCCTCTCCGCGGCGGCCACGGATCGCGCGCCGTCCCGCCGCTTTGACTGGATCTAATGGGACCCTTTTTTATTCTTTTTTATTTTTTTGTATTAATTCCGAAGAACTTTTTAACTCAGTGCTTGGCTTCTTTTTTCTTCTTCCAAATCGACCCCACGTTTTCCTCGAGTTTCAGTTTTCTTGTTATTATTTGGCGCGTCGTTTTAGCGCTAAAACCCTGAAAGCATCGGATCAAAGACCGGATCAAAGACCGGAGTGACTTTTTATTCTGGGCTTTTACCGGCTGTTCACTTCAGAACCGTGTTGTTCCTCAGAACCGGAGACTTACTCACGTCTTTCTCGTAACATAAACAGACATTTTTAAACCGCTTGAGGGGGAAAAAAATAGAGTAAAAAGACTTTAAGGGTTTAAAATTTAAGTGTTAAACTAATTCCAATATAAAATTGAATGAAATCGTTAAGATTTTCAATACTATTATTAATATTCCTTTATTTTTTTTTAAATCTATTATAGTTTCTCCAGGTTTTTAAAGAAACACCAGCCACATTTTTTATTTAAGCCAAACAGAAAACAACAATCTAACATTTAAACAGAAGTAAAGTCTCTCTTTTCTGTTCAAGCATCTTTGAAATCCTGCATGACGCATGTCAGAATAAACAAACTCCAACCTGAAACGTAAACTTACCGCCATCCAAAACAGTTTTAATCAATTATTTACGATAAATGCGCCAAAAACTGGATTTAATTCGTCTTTATTTTTTATATTTGAGCCTAATTTGAAGCCGTAAACGCGAACAAGATGATTGACAGGAAGGAAACCACGTGGAGTAAAGCACCGAGAATTATCGTTAAAGTAAGATACCGAAAAATAAAATAAATGATAATGCGAATAAAATAATAAGTTGAGGCTTTGGTAAAGATTCGTTTTTTTTGTCTTATTATTATATTTATGCTCCACGTATTTAAAGAAAGAATCCATCAAATGTAAGCTTGGCGTTTTTTCTTAGAATTTTTGCTTTTATGTCATATATATATATTCTTTTTTTATATATATATATATATATATATATATATATATATATATATATAATTTGTTCCTTTAAGATATTTTAATCGTTTATTTCATAAATATTATACATTTTATATCTTTATTTTCTAAAAAAGAAAGCTAAAATTGGGCATTTTCAGTTCACACGTGATTCAGATTCATGGCGGTCTGCAGGAAAAGGTCAGAGGTCAACCCGTCCTTCTTTTGTAAGAGTGCGTCTGTCACATCTCAAACTTAGAACGCCGCCCTTTTTCTGCGCGTCTCCACCTCTGAGGTGAAGCAGGTGGAGCTCAGGTGCGACCCTGCAGTGGGATTTTATGGCTCAAAATCTGGGATGTGTCTGATTCTCACCTTTAGAGAGAAATTTATTCAAACGCAATTGGGAACGAAGGTTTTTTTTTTTTGACAAGCGTGAAGTTCATAAATGTCATGAATGTGATTTTAACGTGTAAAACTAAAGTCGATTGACATCTAGATGTTTGAATCCCTGCCTCTGCTGAATCTTCTTTATAAATATATATATATAAAGAGAGAGAGAGAGAGAGAGAGAATTTAAGCCTAAATTTGACCCCTGCATGTTTCCATCCTGCTCTGACCTCTCTGGGTTTTTGATTGACACCTCTTCTCCTCTCATCCCGTAGCCGCCGGCGGTTAGCCATGCTGAAGCCGGGTGACCCACCAGGCTCGGCCTTCTTGAAGGTGGACCCCTCCTACCTGCAGCACTGGCAGCAGCTCTTCCCTCAGGCGCAGCTGAAGGCCCCTCTGGCCCCTCCGCCTCCTCCACCTGACCGCCTCTCCATCCCGGTGGACAGCCTGCGCACATCCCGCCTGCACAGCCACCTCCTGGCCTCCGCACACTGCAACTCCTCCTCGTCTTCCTCCACATCCTCCTCCTCAGATTCTTCCCCAGCTGCGGCGGCGGCGGCGGCGGCGGCAGCTCTCTCCACATCCTCCTCCATCTCCATCTCCACCTCAGCAGGGATCTCCCAGCTGCCCTTACCCCAGCAGATCGCTCTCTTCGGTCAGGCGTTGGCCCCTGTGTGCGCCGGGCCTGCGGGACCTGGAGGTGGTGGAGGTCCGGGAGGAGGAGGAGGAGGAGACCTGGTGGTGGTGGTGCCCCCTGAGAATCATCAGGGTCACAACCACGCAGCGGGGTTTCTCCATCAGGCCAAAGAGCTGAGCTGTGGGGGGGTCGGCGTGGTGTCGTCCAGTGTCAAGAGCAGCGGCAGCCTCAGCATCAGCGGGGGAGGAGGAGCCGAGGAGAGCAGCAAAGGAGCGCCGAGCAGGTTCAAGCTGACATCAGAGGAGCTGGACTACTACCTCTATGGACAACAGAGGATGGAGATCATCCCACTGAGCAACCACACGGGAGAGGTCAACAACCGTATGTACACACACACACACACACACCACACACACACACATACACACACACACACACCACACACACACACACACATATACATACACTCACACATACACACATACACACACACACACACACACCACACACACACCACACACACACACACACATACACTCACACATACACACACACACACACACACACACACATACACATACACACACGCACACACACACACATACACACACATACATACACACATACACACATACACACACATACACTCATACATACACACATACACTCATACACACACATACACACTCAAAGTCACACGCACATACACACACACATACACACCTACACACATACAAATACACACACACACACATACACATACAAATACACACACACACACACATACACACACAAACAAACTCACACACAGACACACACACACACATACACTCATACACATACACACTCAAAGTCACACACACACACATACACACACACACACTCAGACACACACACATAAACAAACTCATACACACACACTCAAACTCACCCACACGCTCACACACTCACACACACACACACACTCTCACACACACACACGTACACACTCTCACACACACACGCACACTCTCACACACACACGTACACACTCCCACACACTCACAGACGGCTGCTGGAGTTTATTTGTGGTCTTCCTTTGAACTTGGATGATGAAGAGACGAGAGGAAGTGAGAGGAAGATGAAGATGATGCACCAGGTCAATAGAATAAGATGCTGGCGTGATAATCTGACTGGATCCTGGTTGACATTTGACCTCAGTCTAATATTTCTAAGAGTTTGTAGGGAATATTCTTTCAAGTTTCTGCAGAAGTCCAAACCCTGATTTTTATGTTTTTACGATAGTTTTTATATTTCTGTTGGGATTCTCTGAGCGTCACTACTGACTTTTTATATCACAGTTTTTATTACTAATCTACAGAACTATTAAAACGCCTTTTATTTAACGGGAAATCATTTCTGATTTCATATATTACGTCTTTAAAGAACAGTTTTTACAGAGTAAATAGTGTATAACGATTAACTTCTCTCGATTTCCATGTATTCTATTTTCTTACGTGACGGCATTTTTAAATATTCTTCAATTATTTCTAGATTGACTGGATATTAAATTAAATATCCAGTAAATGTAAAATATCTAATCCAGAAAAATTAGTGTTTGTCTTTAAAAACATTCACTTGTGAATTTATAAATGATGTTTTTTTTTAAAGTGGATTAATCTCCCTCTCTGTTGTAAATTTCCCATAAGAAGCCAATAAACGTCAAATAAAACCTTAAAAATAAATGAAATGGTGGGATTTTATTTTGTCATTAAAATAAAACCAAACTTTATCCAAAGAGTTTTTCCTTTCTGAGTTTCTGGTCAGCGGTTTTGTCGGATGTCATACAGTTGGTCCGACAGCTGCGATGTCAGACAGTAGGAGCTGCAGGGAGGTTCAGGAGTGGAGGGTCAGGGGTCAAAGGTCAGCGGTCCAGACCTTCAGACAGCAGCCGGCCTGCAGCTCAGAGTTAATATTTAACATAGTTCAGGTTAGAAGTAAAAGATTCAGGGTTTGAACCGTCACGTAATCTCCAGATTCATTTATTGATTTTATTTGTTTATAATAAATGTCCTTTTTTTTTTTTTTTAATTTAAGGAGCATTTTCTTCAATTTAGGTCCATTAAAAAAAAAATCGAATGGCTCCAAAAATCACTTCAAAGATGTTTTCAGTTTTGATATGGCATTATCGGTTTTTATATAATTATATATAATGTAGTTGTAGAAGTATTTTTAAATTTGTATTTCCCTTGTTAATTATTATTTCAGCAGCTTTACATTATCATCATTATTTGTCGCACGTTCTGAAACAGGAAGCAAAATATATATATATAAAAACAAAAAACGCATTTACGTATTTAATTATGCTATTTAACTTTTTTTTACACTTTTTGATTTAATGTTTCACTTATTCGGAATTTATTTCACCTTTACATTTACATCAAACGGAAAAAATTTAAGCGAAAAATGATCTCTCTCGCTGTTTGCGCGTGCGCGCGCGGCCTCGCAGTGTGTGTGTGTGTGTGAGTTTGAGTGTGTGGATATTGACAGAGCACTGTCATGCGTAAAAGTCAGGCACGCGCGTCGTTTTCTTGGTTAAAATCTCCTCAGCCTCCCCCAGAGGTGCGCTTCATGCGTGACGTCAGAATGTCCCGTACAACAAAAAAAAAATGAAGCCCTCACGCGCTCGAAATCGAAGCTCAGCGGTCCGTTACCAGTTAAACAGCCTCGCGCCTTGAACCGAAGCCGGCCGCTCCACTTCCCGTGGCGCACGAGGAGATCCCTGGGAAGACTGCCCGGTTGAAGGTGGTGTTTGATCTGGACGCACGTGACCCCCACCCAACTCGAACAGTCTCTCTAATATTCATATGTCTTAATTTTTATCAGACTTATCCAGTTAGTAACTCATTTATTCACCTTATTTGTTTTTTGCAGGAGCATTTATCCACTAATGCTCCTGCATTAGTGGATTTTTTTTTTTTGGACTCTTTTAATGTTTTATTAAACATATAAATAAACTACTTTAAAATATTTGTTCGTTCTTCAGACTGTTTTAAAGAGAAAATAAGAAATTGTTCTAATTTAATTGTGTTCATATTCCAGTATTAAATTACTCCGTTTTCATGATTGAATCAATCAAACTTACATTTAAAGTATTTTTTTTTAAAATGCAGTTATGTTAAAATCTTTATAATAATATAACTTTACAGTCCTTTTTCTTTTTTAGCGCGTGAATCTTATTTCTAGGCTCTAAATTTATCATTTAAACGATTTATTATTTCTCTTATAACACTCCCGTGATTTTTCCACTAGTTTTTTTGTTCTTTTATTTATTTCATCTAACGTGGTTTTAAACAGCTCAATATAATAATAATAATAATAATAATAATAATATCTAAAGCTTAAAGCTTGACTACATTACATCCCATAATAGTTTGACGCCGTGCGCGCAGTGCCATCCTAACTTTAGAGTTTATTATAAAGTGTCTGTCGCTGCTGTAAGAGTGTGTGCGTGTGTGTGTGTGTGCGCGCGCGCGTGTGTGTGCGCGCGTGGTGATAAAACGGACCATCAGCAGTAATCTGCGTCGATACGCGCCGGCAGGACCGATGAGGGATGGAGGGACAAGCAGGAATTAATTGCCGTATATAGTTTTGTGTTTGTGGAGGAGAGAGAGAGGGAGAGAGAGAGAGAGAGAGAGAGAGAGGAAGAGAGAGAGAAAGAGAGAGAGAAAGAGAGAGAGAGGGGAGGGGAGGGGGATCGATCCTCCGGCCACAGGGCCGCTATTTATCATCCCAACACGGCCGTATTGAGGTCTCTGGGGTGTGTGTGTGTGTGTGTGTGTGTGTGTGTGTGTGTGTGTGTGTGTGTGTGTGGAGGAGGGGGATAGAGCGGTCACGCAAACACTCGCTCAAGTGTCACCGCCCAACCTCGATTATTAATTACACCAATCAATAATGATAATACTAATAATTAAATTATGATCATTAAAAATAATAAGGACAATAATAGGCTAATAACTACTCGCTAATATAACGATAATTATAATTGTATATGCTAATGACAACAGAGGAAAGATAATGTATACAACAACAGCTTAAAATAATAATAATATTATTATAATGATAGGTTAATAACAGGTTAATTATACGCAATATATAAATAATAATTACTGTAATTATAATAATAATATTATTAAAATAATAGGTTAATGACAGGTTAACTATACGCAATATATTAATAATAATTACAAGAATAATATTATTAAAATAATATGTTAATAACAGGTAAATTAGGCGTAATATAATGATAATAATTATTATAATAATTATAACAATAATAATAATAATGGTAGGCTTATAACTACTCACTAATATAACAATAATGGTAATGGACAACAGAGGAAGAATAATATACACACCGACCGCTATAACTAATAATAATAAAACAATAACAGGTTAATAACAGGTTAATTATATGTAATATAATATTAATCATAATCATAATAAATATAATAATTATTATTATTATATTCACTATTGACAACAGATGAATAATAATATCTACAACCAGAGTTAAAAAATAATAATAGTTTAATAACAGGTTAATTATACGTAATATAATAATAATAATAATAATAATAATAATAATAATAATGATAAGTACTGACTAATATAAGTATAATAATAATTATATATGCTATCGACAACAGAAGAGTAATAAACAACAAGAGCTATTGATTATAATATAATAATAATAGGTTAATAAAAGATTAATTCATATAATTATAGTTATTATTATTATTATTATTATAATAATAATAAGAGGAAGAAATATATAGTAATTATAACATCTTACTAGTACATTTAGTCATCATAAAAATAATCATAGGCTAAATATGAGCTTATATAACAATAATAATAATAATAATAATAATATTTTATTCTAAAAGCGACATGGAAATAATGATATACAACAAGAATTAGGACTATCACTACTAATAATAGTCTAATAACAACATGGTAATTATAGTATACTATTACTAATAAAAATAATGACAATAAATCTATTATGGCTATGGATGTAATATCTAACATGCTAATAATAATAATAATACTCCTGCCATTAATAATCATAATAATAATAATTATATATATATTTTGGTAAAAGTTGAACTTTTTGAATCCTGTAAGTTTTTTAAAAATTTGATTTATATAATAATAATAATAATAAATCAGATATTTACTTGAATTGAATTCGCCTCCGTCAATAATAATAATAATAATAATAATAATAATAATAATAATAATAATAATGTGTTCAAAGCTTAAAGAGGAATTATGATATGTAAAAAAAAATCACATTAAACAGGAAAATAAATGTATAATAAATACAACAAATATGTGAATGTGACTGTAAAACAATTTACAACAAATATGTACAAATGTAAAAGTTTCTGCAAATTCAAATGTCATTTTTCTGCAAATTTTGTAAAAACCATTCAGTCAAATATCTGATTTCTGCAAGAACGATAATCTTCCCAACAAAGTAGGAAGAATCAATAAAAATGAAACGATCAACCGCATCGATAAAAAAAAGAAAAGCCTTAAATCTGGTTTCTTCTCCTTTCACGTTGGCGGTTTAGATTTAGCGCCCCTCTTCCGAGGGACCCGGTCTGAAAAACGTTGGATCCTAATGGACGACATCTGGATGACATGTTTTGATTATCTCCCCGGTGAATGCCCGTCACTTTCACACTCCACGCCGCCGCAGACTTCCTGTTTGAAATGTGAAGTCTCCAAGGCCGCGCTGATAGAACCCCGATGATGTCACGATGATGACATAATGAGGAATGCTCCTTCAGACGGAGCAGAGGAGAAAAAAGAAAAGCCTTTCTAGGGAATTTCTGAAGGTCGAATGTAAGGGGGCGTGGCCTGAAATAAAACCGCCAAACATGAGGGATGGAAGAATTTCCGATGATTTTGACATCCTGCATCAATCTTTGGGCTGAGACGAGGTCTTTGTGGAAATACAGAGAAGAAATCTGACAGCGGGCGAAAATGGCAGCCAACTTTTTTAGTCTTTATTCGCCTATTCGTTAAATCCCATTTTTTTGCAGTTTAAGCTAAGTATTAGAGACGAAGGCAGACGCTTACATACCCTGCGTTCGTTTCGTACGCGTTGATGCACGTTTTTATAGAGCTTGTGGATACAAGACACGATAAATGACATGGAGCAGTACCACCATATACCACAGGGGGCAGTGTGGCCATGATTATTCCCCCTGAAAGTTGGGGATATTATCGAATCGTCTTCGCCTTCATCTTAACAATATAACTCAAAAACTGTTTCACGGATCAGGATCGGACTTAGTGCCAGCATTGGTCTTAGTGTGAGGAAGAACTGGACTGATTCGGGGGAAGGTTTGTCGTATATATGCGACACTAGTGAAGGCTTTCTCTCCAAAAGTCCGATTTAAAGGGGTCCTCGCGGAGCGTCTGGAACGGATCGTCCTATCAGTTTTATTCTAATGTCATAAACTTCATCACACAGGCGCTCCTCTTCCTCCTGCCGCCATCTTTCACTCGCCTTGACTAGCAATATAGTAATAGAGTAGTAATATGTGAAACTCGGACGGTAACAACAAAGGAGGAAATGATAAAACGTCAAAACAAGAGGACAGAAGTCATAGGATCCAAAACAGATGTTATAAAACACCCAGATGGAGATGTGATCAAGTCAAGAAGAACGGTAAAATATCAAATACTGACACAGACTGACGACGATGAAGCATGAAAAGATGATGTCATTAAAGAAAATAAAGAAAGGAGGATAATAAACATCAACACACAGCTGGACTGATACTTGTCATAATCTCTGCTGGTTGTAATGTTATGGCTGATCATGATAAGAGAATCATCTGTCTCCGTCTCGCCCCTGTCCTCATCATCGTCCTCTGTCTCACCAACCAACTGCATGTCCTCGCTCACCACATCCAGAAACCTCCCCTTTGGTCCTCACCTTCTTCTTCATCTTCATCATCCTTCTACCAGCAGACCCACTATCCCTCCTCTTCTTCACGGGTCAGAACCATCTCAGTCTGTCCTCTCTGACTTTCTGCTCCTGCTGGACGATGTTGGTTTCTGCTTTTTACTCTTCCATCAGCACCACGTTACAACATGATCATTTTCACGTTATAATGCGATAAGCATCACATTTCTACACGATAAGTTTCACGTTTCTGCACGATACGTTTCACGTTATAACGCGATAACCATCACAGTTATACATGATAAGTTTCATGTTATAACTTCATGGATAATTTTCACGTTATAATGCGATAAGTTTCATGCTTCTACATTATACGTTACACGTTATAACTTGTCAGATAATTTTCACGTTATATCCCGATAATTTTCACATTATATCACGATAATTTTCACATTTTGCATGATATATTTCACGTTATAACTTGATAGATAATTTTCACGTTATAACCCGATAATTTTCACATTTTTACATAATATTTTTCACGTTATAAGTTGACAGATAATATCACGTTATAATGTGATAAGTTTCATGTTATAACTTGATGGATATTTTTCACGTTATAATGCGATACTTTTCACGTTATAACCCGATAATTTTTACGTTATAACCCGATAATTTTCACAATATACGTTTCACGTTATAACATGAACATTTATATATAAAAACGTTAAAATCATCACCTTATAGCTACGATAGTGAATTTTCCATAATTGGTGTGGCATGACAGCAAAGTGCTTCCGTACATTAGCATCAGCATTTTTTCCGCTTTCTAGACGTCGATATTTCTTCGCATTCTAGTCGCGTGTTGAAATCTCGCGTCTCTTTAAGGTCGTGTTTGCTGGAAACCCTTTTATCTATAATGAGGCGCTGAAAGAAGCTAAAACCTGTCTTCAGAGCGCGTCGTCTCCCTGTGAGGTCTGACCTCATCCGGCCTCGCAGCTGTGCTGGAAACAAACGCGCCTCCTCACATCGCAGCTTCTCCGACACGTCCGGGAGTCTGTGACGGCGCTTTGACCTCCTTCATCGTAACGGCAGCAAGTCGGGAAGCGACATCGGCCGCGTTTTAATATCCTGCAGCGAGGGTCGGAGCTGCTCAGATGTAGAAAAAGGAGGGGGGAAAAAAAAGTGGACGTTTCTCACGCGTTTATGAGGCAGGTGTGTTTCAAGGGAGGAAGATGTTTGATGTGTTTACGATGAAAATCCTAATTTTTATGGAAGGGAAAAAAAGTGGCGGCAGAGGTTGTGAGTGTAAACGGCGTCCGGCGCTGTGAGATCAGAGCGGAGTGGATCTGTCCAAACACTGGCAGTGGATGTAACGGAATAGTGGGTTTGAATGATGGGCGGCGAGGAGAGCTCACCATAACAAGTTCACAGCCAGTTCATCAGTCTGCAGCAGAGGAAGAGGAGGAGAGAGGAGGAGGAGGAGGAGGAGGAGGAGAGAGGAGGAGGAGGAGGAGGACTCGTTGTTATTCTTTTATGTCCTGGAGGATTTTTTTACTTCACTTCTGCACGACTTTTCGGGTGTTTGTACTACAAAAATAATAATAATAAAAATAATAATAATAATAATAATAATAATAATAATAATAATAATAATAATAATAATGATAATAATAATGATGTAGAATAAAAAAGGACTAATGTGAATTTAAAAACATTTAAGAAATACAATAACAAATACAAAGTAAAAATACATTGAAGTGTATAAAAAAACTTAAATATTTACAAGTTGAAATATTAATAAAATCATATTTGAATAATATTATTGATAAAATTGTATTCAATTCATTGTAATTGAAATGACACTAATAATAAATTCTATTATTGTCATGAAATGATAATAATAGAATGATCAAAAATCACTATTATTATTATTAATAAATGATAATAGTCTTACTATTATTATTATTATTATTATTATCATTATTATTATTATTATTCTTATTATTATTTACATTTGAATGACTATCAAATGAAAATATTAAATATAATTATTATTCATATTATCATTACAATAATAATGCTAATAATATAATGATACAATTGATATTAATAATAATAATAATTATAATAGCAAAAGCTAATAAAATACTGACTAAAAGTCAGAGAATTGTAAAATTATTATCATCATTGTTGTTGTTATTCAATTTATTATTAATAATAATACTATAAGTAATCATAATAGAATGATCAAAAATCCCTGTTTTTATTATTATCATTATAATTAATATCAAATTAAAATATTATATATATTATTATTATTATTATTATTATTGTTATTGTAATAATAATAATAATAATAGAAATGTGTGTGTGTGTGTGTGTGTATGTGTGTCTGTGTGTATATGTGTGTGTATGTGTGTGTGTGTATGTGTGTGTGTTTGTGTCTGTGTAAATGTGTATGTGTTGTGTGTATGTGTGTGTGTGTGTGTATATGCGTGTATATGTGTGTGTGTATATGTATGTGTGTGTGTGTGTATGTGTGTGTGTGTGTGTGTGTGGGGGGGGGGTTATTTATGTTCCTGTATTCTACATTTCTCTGATTCGTTACTTTTGTTGCTGCAGTGAAACGTTTAAGCGTCTCCAGAGTCGCATGTTTAACATTTACAAACGTCTGTCTGCTAAATAAAAATAACTCCAGTGGGCAAAAAGAAAATATTGGATCAAAGAATCAAACTTATTATAAAAAAAATAAATAAAAACAACTGCCAGCTGAAGATGTTTTTACTGAACTCACCTCCTGACTGTCTGTGAACCTTTGTGTCAGTGTGGATCCAATCAGAACCCCAGTGAGATCAAAGCACGGTTACACAATCAGCCAGAACATTACAACCACTGACAGGTGAAGTCAGAATAACATTGTTTACCTGGTTACCATGGTTACCTGTCAGTGGGTGGGATACATATTAACCGGTTACCTGTCAGTGGGTGGGATATATTACCTGGTTACCTGTCAGTAGGTGGGATATATTACCTGGTTACCATGGTTTCCTCTCATTGGGTGCATGAGGCCAAGAGTGATTTCAACCAGGGTCCTCAGAACTGAACCGCAGAGCAATGGAGGGTGTCCGAATTCTGCCCTTAAAAAGTATGTTCGCCATGTATTACAGTAATTACCAACACAAAACTTAAAAATACATGTTTTCGTGGTTCAAGATTGGTTCAGGAATGTTTCAGGAATGTTTCAGGAATGTTTCAGGAATGGTTCAGGAATGTTTCAGGAATGGTTCAGGAATGTTTCAGGAATGGTTCAGGAATGGTTCAGGAATGTTTCAGGAATGTTTCAGGAATGGTTCTGGAAAGAACCGGGAATGGTGTTTGAGGAACACAACAGTTGGTTCATGGTGCTGACTTGGCCTCGAGGTCCCCCGGAATCTTTTCAGTCCCAAAAAAAGTCGTGCAGGTTCCACCTCACAACTTCCAGAACTTAATGGATCTGCTGCTCACGTCTCGGTAGCAGCGACCGCAGCAGAACCTTCCCGGGCCCGGTGCCTCATACGTGAAAAGAGGAGGACCTAGATAATATTAAACAGGTGGTTATAATGTTATGGCTGATGGGTTTTTAAATTCCCGCTGAGTTTTCCACGTCACCATCAGTCCGGTCTGAACTCATCCGACCCGTCCGATGACGGCGGCGGCGGCGAACTTTCCGAGCTGTGGGAAAAGCGAGGCCGTGGATGGATGATCACAGCTCATGTACGGCCGCCACGCTCGGTTCCCCGCGCTCGCTCTAACGAAGAAGATTAATGCAGAGGACGCAGAGCGAGAATGTCCTCACACTGACTCCGTGTTTACTCTCATCATTCCGATGATGGATCGGAAACCCAGACGTAATTATTCTCTGCGAGAGAGGCGCTCGCAGCTCCGGAGGACCTGATTGGTCTACGAGCGGAGAGGTCGTGGGGTCAAACGCTGTGGCTATTTTTTGTTTTTTTTAAGTATGAAAGGTGTGACCTCATCCAAACACATGTTTCAGACTCCACGGAAGATCCTCCCACCTTCCCTCTGACACAGACTGTCGCCCAGAAAGGTCGCATATTCTGGAACTTTTCAGGAATGGCGGAGGTGGTGGATAGATTTGACAAACCAAACGCAGACTCTTTTTAGGTTTCTAGGTTGTAGCGTCAAAAAAGACGATGCAGAAGCTCTTTGAATGAATCCACCACCGTCAATGACATCACATCTAATCTCTGACCCAAACTTTTATTCAATAAACTAGGCACACATTTTTTTTTTTTTTTTTTACAAGCATTTGAACTCCTCAAAAAAAAAGAAAAGTGTAATTTTCCTAAAAAAAACCCAAACAAAACAAACCAAAGCTCCAGCTTGTTAGTAAAATATGAACTTTTGTAGTAGAATATGATAAATAGATGATAGATCTTCTTGAATCGATTCATTTGGACTAAATCGGACCATCGGTTGAGAAATTATAGCCACGAAACAGTGATTTTTTTTTTAAGATAAAAAAATCTGTGGGATTTTTTTTCCCCGTTTAGTGGACCGTGAACCTGTCTCGCATTTATGCGGCTTATAAATAACCATAACACGGTTTAATTCCCGTCTATCCATCACGGCGGGAAAGTAGCCCTCGCTCTCTCAAACAGCGGATATTTAATTTTGAGAGAGGCAGAGAAAAAACAACAACATGAACTTCCTGTTCCTCTCAGCTTCTCCGCTGGGTGGGAGATTCAGCTCCGGATAATCGTCTCTCATTATGTCGCTCCAGTCGGTTAACATCCATTACTGTCAGACGGCATCTCTGGGTAAATGTTGACGCTCCCTAATTCCCAGCAAATACGCCGCTCGCCGCATTGAACCTGGAAAAACACGGAGCAGAGAGGAGTTTTTCCCCTTCTAATCCACTCTCTGACTTTTTCTTTTTTTTTTCTCACATTCAGTCCTGCGTTTCACCAAAAGGTCATTTTGTTAAAGAGATAGGGCTTAAATAGTCATTTAAATCTCACGTCTGACTCTAAAGCAATCATAAAATTCAGCTTAAAGGGCAGCTTAAAAGATGCTCCAAAAAGGCTCATATAAAAAAAACAAAAAAAAAACAACATGAATTGTTTCCTAAAAAAAATGTCAAATCAGCATTTTTTTTATTTTTTTTTATTTTTTTTAATATAAATTTTATTTTGACATTTCAAATTTAATTGAAAATTATAATATAACTGTATTTTATGTTACAGATGAGACAAATACAAATATTGTACAATAATCAACTTTTAAGTAAAATTAACATTTGAGGCTTTTTATAATGTTTTTATGTTTTTTTTTTTTAGTAATTTTAAAATAGATTTTAATTCAATGTATATTGAGCAACAATTGTTACATTTTCAGGTTGCACTGTAAAATTGTATAGTGTGTTTTTGTTTTTAAAGTAGAACACACAGGCTAGTGCCACAGGTGGGGGGCATGTCCTCTTGTGCTGCATTCACTTGCAATCAGAAATCCCAGTACTTTTCCAAACGGAGATGACCCCCTAAACTGGGGTGGCATCTAGGGGGGCAAGGCTTCTTCTAGGGCCCTAACCCACCCTGGTAGACGCGCCCCTGCCACAAACGACAGCTGCCAGTGTTTTCCCGTAAAAACAACAGATTCTTTTTTTTTACAGTGTACAAACATTAAAGGTCACACAAATAAAAGGGGTTTAAGTCCATAATGAGTCAAATCTCTTTTTCTTCTGTCTCCAGGTTGCGATATGTGTGCCGACAACAGGCACGGCGAGTGTCCGATGCACGGCCCCCTTCACTCTCTGCGGCGACTGGTCGGAACCAGCAGCACTGCGGCGCCAGTCACCTTACCGGACGTCCCTGATTGGCTCAGAGATCTGCCCAGAGAGGTGGGACTTCCTGTCTGATGATGCCTGTGAGAGTTGGAGGAGATCATGTGATCGTTTCGAAAACGGTTTCAAATTTTATACACCCATAGATCCTAGCGTGAGGGAGAACTGGGTTTATTTTGGGAAATCTTGTTAGTTTGAATTTCCGACACTAGGGGGAGCTGTACTTCTGAAAGTTTTCAAGCCTTAATCTCTCAACCGTCGGTCCGATTCAGTCCAAATGTGGTGCTTATGAATCGACCCGAGGAGATCCATCTCAGATTAACCAGGAGTTCCGTCAGGGGGATTAGATTGTACAATGCATGAGGTAGGGGGCTTTTTGGGGATATACCCCTGCTGTCGGGGCCAAACGGTCTAGGAGCAGTTGTTTATTAAAAACCCTCCTTTGAACTCGTTGCCATGTACGGTTAAAAACCCTCCTTTGAATCCGTTGCCATGTACGGTTAAAAACCCTACTTTGAATTGTTGACATGTACGGTTAAAAAGCCTCCTTTGAACCCGTTGCCATGTACGGTTAAAAACCCTCCTTTGAACTCGTTGCCATGTACGGTTAAAAACCCTACTTTGAATTGTTGCCATGTACAGTTAAAAACCCTCCTTTGAACTTGTTGCCATGTACGGTTAAAAATCCTCCTTTGAACCCGTTGCCATGTACGGTTAAAAACCCTACTTTGAATTGTTGCCATGTACGGTTAAAAATCCTCCTTTGAACCCGTTGCCATGTACGGTTAAAAACCCTACTTTGAATTGTTGCCATGTACGGTTAAAAAAAAACCTTTGTGCTTGTTGTGGTGTTTACAGGTGTGTCTGTGCACCAGTACCGTTCCAGGTCTGGGTTATGGGATCTGTGCGGCCCAGAGGATTCCTCAGGGAACCTGGATTGGCCCTTTTCAGGGAATCCCTCTGCTGCTGGACAAACTTCATTCTGGAGCCATGAGGAACACCAGACACCTGTGGGAGGTAAGATGGCGGCGGGCGGCGGGCGGCGTGGTCCTCTGGGTGCTGAGGTCCACATTTTGTTGTCGTGTGTTAAACAGCTTCATTTATTTGAGAGTTCGGCCTGATTCGTGAGCGGTGCAGCAGAAAGAACCCATCTTTTCCTTCAACGCTCGTCTTCTCTTACTGGAATCTGTTCACCAGATTCATAATTTAATTTGAATTATTACTATTTTATTCTGCTCCACATAAAATTAGATGTCGTCATGAAAACGAGCCGAAACAATAAAAACCGCGAGACTTTAATGTGAGATTATTATATTAGTCCTTTTTTTAAGCTGCATTCATTTAAGTCAGTGTTTCTAAAAAAATTATTATTATTATTATTATAAATGTGATGTGATGCAGGATCCATCATCTCCACTGGTTCTCCTCACATCTACTCCTCATCGTCAATATTAGACTGACCTCACAACTGTTTATATAATCACAAGGTAAAATCTTTTATAAATAACTTTCTTTTTCAACTCTGCTCTAAACGTGTGTGTCTGTTTGTGTGTGTCTGTTTGTGTGTGTCTGTTTGTCTGTGTGTGTGTGCTTCTGTTTGTTTTTTTGTGTGTGTGTGTGTGTTTCTGCGTATGTCTTTCTGCGTGTGTGTGAGTGATAAAGTGTGTGTGTGCATATGTGTGCATGCATGCGTGTGTGTGTCTGTGTTTCTGTGTGTGTGTGTTTCTATGTACGTGTTTCTGTGTGTGTATATATGTGTTTGTGTGTATATTCGTGTGTGTGTGCATGCGTGTGCGTTTTCATGTGCGTGTGTGTGAGTGTGTGTGTGTATGTGTTTTTGTGTGTGTGTGTGCATGCGTTTGCATGCGTGTGTGTGTGTGTGTGTGTGTGTGCAGCATCATGTCATCTCTCCGTCCATTGATCAGAGCAGATTGTATTTACATACAGTGGCAGGAGAAAGTCAATGTGGCCGTTATAAACAGCTGCATTAGCATCAGAGAGAGAGAGAGAGAGAGAGGTGGAGGGAGAGAGAGGTGGAGGGAGTGAGAGAGAGGTGGATGGAGGGAGTGAAGGATGCTGGGGGACACAGAGATAGATGAGTCCCTTGTGGCGGGCGGGTAACGGTCAGTCAGACGCCGGTTGACCGGACATCAGTCTCTCTCTCTGTTGACCGCAGCAGGGCATCAGGAGGGGAGGGGCTGGTGGAGATGGGCAGGGGGTGTAGGGGGGGCTGCAGAGGGTCAGAGGTCAGAGGGAGGGTTGCGTCCAGCAGGAGCGATGATTAATGCTTCAAACGGAGAACATGAAAGAGTTGTGTTCACTGACAGTAGGATTTTAGCGATAGTACACAACATACAGAGACGTGATTGGATGAGCCGGCGAAACCCATCCATGCATGTTGGGTTGGGGTCGCGGCGGCAGCTGACCAATCGAGGAACATCGTTCTCTTGAGCAACGTCCCGGGAGATCCTGCAGCTTTCCAAGGCCAGTTGGACGGACCTCTGAGGAGAGGCCTCCCAGTCAGAACCCAACTGGTTCCCTTCAGCAGGAAGAAGAAGCGGCTCCACTCCGAGCCCCTAATCCCTCAGGCTGAGCCCCCCCTCTGAGACGAGGTCGGCTCCGACGCCAGCGTCCTTCACCTCGTTCTTTCAGTATCTACCCGGAACTCCCGATCAAATTAAAACCCAAACTGGTTTATGGATGGCCCCCCAAACAGGAAGAGATTTCTGTCCTGTAGCCAATCGGGGGGGCTGGGGTCACGTTGCCTATGGCGTCCAGGAGGGGTCCGATTTAATTAAGACACTTGCTTTTATGCCCGAGTGCAACAGTGGAGACTTTAGTATATTTATCGCTCAATGTCAGCTGGGATAGGCTCCACCCCCCCGCGACCCTGAACAAGATAAGCGTTTAGGGATAAAGAAGGAATATAACCGGTGTTAGCATTTTCTTTGCTAGCGACTTAGCGTGCTAATACAAGTTTGTCAGTTGGAGGCCGTGGAATAGGACCCGCCCCCCTCTGGAGATGGATATTGTTTCTAAACTCAACTTTTCTTAGTTTCAGGTGATTGTAAGCTAATTGAAATGTAATTGTACAGAATTACAGAACCTTTAAAGGCAGCATGAGTATCTCAGGGCATGAAGTCAAAATAAAACTATTAAATTAAACTTCCACTATAATAAATAACATATAACATGATTTATATATTATAAATAAGTAATCATGCTTTAATCCAGGAAGTTTGGATGATGAATATCAGATGGGGGAGGCGGGGCTGGGTGTCAGACGACAGTGACGTACCCCCGGAAGGAGGCGGGGCTGGGTGTCAGACGACGGTGACGTACCCCCGGGAGGAGGCGGGGCTGGGTGTCAGACGACAGTGACATACACCCGGGAGGAGGCGGGGCTGGGTGTCAGACGACAGTGACATACCCCCGGGAGGAGGCGGGGCTGGGTGTCAGACGACGGTGACGTACCCCTGGGAGGAGGCGGGGCTGGGTGTCAGACGACAGTGACATACCCCCGGGAGGAGGCGGGGCTGGGTCTCAGACGACGGTGACGTACCCCTGGGAGGAGGCGGGGCTGCGTGTCAGACGACAGTGACGTACCCCCGGGATAATTTGCAGGTTCCTGCTGGCGTATCGTCTTTGGTGTCTCTAAATGACTCATAGAAAAATAAAAAATTGACCAATATGAACTGTGTTTTGGACTTTTGGAGGGAACCCAATCACTGAGGACATGCAAACTCCACAAAGACGCGTGGCCCCAACGCTAGAGGTGGACTTGGACCCAGACACAACCCTCTATAATCTTTGCTAAGGCATTTTTTCTGCTTTAAAAAACATTTTTTACAGTTTTTTTTTAGGATTGCATTTTCTTTTTTGAGAGAGAAAAGTTTGACAACGGCCGCTTGACTTTGTCCTGATTGAAAAGAATGTGCTGTGAAAACAGGAGAAGTCCCAAAGTCCCAGTTGGGACCTCGTCCGCCGGGGTTTAACAGTAGTTTACTTTTGCGCCGGTCTGAGACGGGACGAGCCGTCAGAACCGAGTCCGTGAAAACGGCTCCAAACATCACGAGTCCGGAGCAGCAAAGAAAGGGAAACTTCGGCGGCTCAGCTGGAGGCAAAATATTTGGTCAGTGTGGGATGTTGATGGGACACCAGAGGATTCCAAAAGGAGTGCTGCTATCTGGGCTTTTAATGTCTGAAAACAGATAAATCTATTATCCTTGTCTGTTTCATGTAACCGGGTCGCCGTTGTCCGTCTCCACTCGTCTGTTTGTGTTTGCCGGTCTGTCCATCATCGTTTTCCCACCAGTGTCCCCGCAGGACTTCCATCGACTTTGTGTTTTCAGTGGTTTGTGGTCACAGCGTCCAGTTAAGGCGCGCTGATGTTTTCTTGACTGATGTCATTCTTTAGCGCTGGTCCGACTGTCGGTCTTCTGGCTCTGATTAAAGAATCCCGTCACCGTTTACGTCGTCAGCTCCATTACAGAACCATCAGTGGTTCCATGTCAAACTAGGTGCTTGAGTTTAGTTTAGCGGGGTGTTGAAGAAAAGTGATGAAGACCACACGGACGCACCAGAGCGCTGCTTCTCAAAGGTTTACAGTTATGTTCCCCTCTTGGAGGATATTTAAACCCAAGATCGGCTCAAAACAGTCGTAAGAGGAGATTATAAAGCCATATTTAAGTAAAAGTAACTGTAATCTAATTACATCTTTCTGTCCTGAAACTTTAAGAGAATAGAGGTGATTAGTTTTGGTCATTGCCTTTCCATTTATTTTGCCTTTAATAGGCCTAACTATGACCTGTAGGTGGTGGTACATGAGTCCTGTAGGTGGTGGTACATGGGTCCTGTAGGTGGTGGTACATGAGTCCTGTAGGTGGTGGTGCATGGGTCCTGTAGGTGGTGGTACATGAGTCCTGTAGGTGGTGGTGCATGGGTCCTGTAGGTGGTGGTACATGGGTCCTGTAGGTGGTGGTACATGAGTCCTGTAGGTGGTGGTACATGAGTCCTGTAGGTGGTGGTACATGGGTCCTGTAGGTGGTGGTACATGAGTCCTGTAGGTGGTGGTACATGGGTCCTGTAGGTGGTGGTACATGAGTCCTGTAGGTGGTGGTACATGAGTCCTGTAGGTGGTGGTACATGAGTCCTGTAGGTGGTGGTACATGAGTCCTGTAGGTGGTGGTACATTTGTTGGTTTAACGTTGGTACATGGTGTCATGACTCGGAGTCCTTGTAGCACATCATCACAACAACAAGAAAACAACAACAAAGAGTCTTTGTTGAAATGAAACCAACATGGCCGCCTCCTCACCAAAATGTTACGACGTGTTCAGTCGTTTAGCCGCCTCTTCAGGATGTAATCCTGATGTAATCCTGATGTAATCCTGATGTTGGGCTCGCCCACACAAAAGAAAACGTTTTCTGGCGACTCCTAGCTCCCGGGAGATCATGTGACCAGAAGGTCAGACTGTGGACACTATAAACCGCCACTCAGCCCGGCTCTGTTTAGTTAAACCCACTCGGTGAGTCGGGTTAACTCAGTTCATTTCTCCTCTCTGCGTGACATCAGCCCGAAGGCCCGGTAACGGCAGGGGTGGGAGAACAAAGGCTGGGGGTTTCCATCAGAACCTTCATGTTGGAACAACAGAGTGTGTGTGTGTGTTTGTGTGTGTGTGTGTGTGTGTGTGTGTGTATGTGCGTGTGCACGTGTGTGTGTCTGTGCGTACGAGTGTGTGGAGGGTCTTCATGATGTTTTTACACGGTGATAGAGTTCGCTGGTCTCCTCTCCCGTGTCTCTGAGGTTTTACTCTCTGCAGCAAAAACACAAACGTGTTCTGTTCATGTCTCAGGTTCAGAACCGTCTCTGGACCCTCAGCAGACGAACAACATTAATGAAATTATCGTCACACTCGAACCGTAAACTAAGTCTTACGACCCGCTACGTCTGTGCTCTATATGTTCTCCATCCTGTGGGTGGAGGTACCTGAGTCCTGTGGGTGGTGATGCGTTAGCCTTATAGGTGGATGTACTTGTCACTTGCTGATGGTGGTGCATTAGTTGTGAGATCGGTGATACATGGGACCTGTAGGTGGTGGTAGATCGGTCCTACAGGTGGTGGTAGATTGGTCCTACAGGTGGTGGTAGATTGGTCCTACAGGTGGTGGTAGATTGGTCCTACAGGTGGTGGTAGATCGGTCCTAAAGGTGGTGGTAGATCAGTCTTATATGAGGTGGTATACCAGTCGTGTAGTTGGGGGTAAATGGGTCCTGTGGGTGGTGGTATGTCAGCCCTTTGGGTGGTGGTAGATCAATCTTGTAGGTGGTGGTAGATTAGTCCTGTAAGTGGTGGTAAATAGGTCCCATAGGTGGTGTTAGATCAGTTCAGTAGGTGGTGGTAGATCAGATCTGTAGGTGGTGGTAGATCAGTCCTGTGGGTGGTGGTAGTTCAGATCTGTAGGTGGTGGTAGATCAGTCCAGTAGGTGGTGGTAGATCAGATCTGTAGGTGGTGGTAGATCAGTCCAGTAGGTGGTGGTGTATCAGATCTGTAGGTGGTGGTAGATCAGTCCAGTAGGTGGTGGTGTATCAGATCTGTAGGTGGTGGTAGATCAGTCCTGTGGGTGGTGGTAGATCAGATCTGTAGGTGGTGGTAGATCAGTCCAGTAGGTGGTGGTGTATCAGATCTGTAGGTGGTGGTAGATCAGTCCTGTGGGTGGTGGTAGATCAGATCTGTAGGTGGTGGTAGATCAGTCCTGTGGGTGGTGGTGTATCAGATCTGTAGGCGGTAGTAGATTGTTCCTGTAGGTGGAGGACTGTGGCCGTTGCTGCTCCACCTTGTTGTGTGAGAAAGCACTGGTTCTGCTTCAGACAGGTTCTGGCTCTGGTTCTGGTCGATGACGCGGTGGATCCGCGTCGGTTATCCAAATATTATCTGTTTCTCCGACCGGCGATGACCGTCCTGATTTACGAGGCGCCCGTCGGTGGGTGCAGCAGGGTGCAGCAGATGCTTCGGCGTGGGTGGGGGTCCCAGACTGTTGCTTTTGGGCACCACGGTGGCAGCAGCGTTTATGAGGCTCACCGCAGAAAAATGGACTTCATGGCGACGGGCGGCGCTACGGAAAACGGGTCGGTCGGAGGGAGGATGAATGAGACCCGTCTTTGTTTTGGTTCCATCCAACTTTTTTCTGGGTTCGTTCTTCGGTTCCGGGAGATTTAACATCCTGAACGACGTCAGAGGAGGAACTGAGAGGGAGGAGGAAGAGGAGGTGAAGAAGAGGGGGGAGGAAGAGGGGATTTAGACGATGAACAGGAAGTGTTCGACAGGAAGGAGATGAAGATGGAGGTGTGGATGGAACGTAAAACAGAGCAGGAGGTAATAAAGGTGCATTCTGTGAAATTAGAGGTAAGGCTGCGAATAAGTTGGATATAATATTTTACAATTATCTTTTATTTATTTTAAATGTTTTTTTTGGAATCAGCTCAAAGTAAGCGGAGTGAGGGTCCGGCAGTGGGAGGGGCCTCTTCCATGCTGCGCCGCCATGTTTGTACAGAAGCCTGGAATGTAGGAACTCTACAACGGCTCGAATGAGATTTGACAGAAAGGTGATGAAGACGAAGAGGATGACAATGATGATGATGAATAAGTTCGTACTTATTGTTTTTTGCGTGAGGAAAAGCGCAACACGGCGTGAAACCTCGCCATCAAAGAAAGGAAAACACGGAGACCAGACTCGTGAAACAGTTTAGACATAAGCTGGTGGGGTCCCCGCAAAAGTCAACTGGGTCGAGACACGTCTTCAGGCTGGGGGGCGGTCTCCATCGTGGAACTTCTCCTCGGCACAGTCCACTCCTGCTAGGCTTAATATGCACCAACCAACTGCATGTCCTCTCTCACCACATCCAGAAACCTCCAGCATCCTTCTACTAGTAGATCCACTATCCCTCCTCTTCTTCACGGGTCCAATCCGTCTTATTCTGTCGTCTGACTTTGTCTCCAGGACGTCTAACCTGGACTGTCCCTCTGATGTCCTCCTCTTTAATCCTGTCCTTCCTCCTCACTCCCAGAGAACATCTGAACATCTTCATCTCTGCCTCCTGGTTTCTGGTCAGAACCTCCGTCTCTAAAACATCCATGCACAGCTGCCCTCACCACCATCTTGGAAACTTTTCCCTTCACTCCTGCTGCTGTTCTTCTGTCACAGATAACTCCTCACACTCTTCTCCACCCACTCCACCCTGCCTGCACTCGCTTCTGCACCTCTTCTCCACACTGCCCCCGTTACTCAGAGCGAAAAACGTAAGAAGAGGTGAAGCTGCTAGGAGAAGAATGAGAGGAGGGGGCGAGGGGGAGGAGGGGGTGCGATAAGGAGGAGGAGGAGGAGGAGGTTGATGAAGAGAGCAGATAAGGCTGGAATTAGTAGCGTTCCATTGATTAGCTGTAGAACAGAAGCGTCTGAACATTGATTGGCTCTCAGGAGCAGTTTTACGAGATTTAGACTGAAGAAGACGAAGACGAAGAAGAAGACGACAGTGAGTTCTTTATAGAGAAAGAGAAGAAGAGGAAGAATGATGAAGGGTAGAGGTGTGACGTCTGGAGTCGGGGTTCCTGCTTTTTCTCCTTTTTAATCTAAAACTAGGCAAACTTTATCTTTATTCTAATAATGTTTTTATGTTGTTGTTTTTTTATGTCGGTCAGTCACCGCTGGTAAACAGGAAATAAAACAACAACGTTTACATCTGTCATAAATGCTGAATCACCTCAGGAATGATGACATAATGATTAATAATGATCTATTTCCTGATTTTAGTCCTGCAGCAGAGAATTTCAATAAAGTTTTTAAATCTCGTCTTACATTTCCGTTAAATTCAAAATGAATCAAATGAAATTGGATTTATAATTCAATGTTCTTTAGATGAAGTGATTTTTCTACCTTATTAGGTCGATATAAAGTCGGATTTATGAAATCCGTTGCAACTTTATTTCTTTTTTATTCCATTTTTTATAAGATATAAAACTGATGGGAACTTCAAAATTAACATAATGTCTTTATTTTAGCGTCTTTATTTCACTTAAAGATACGTTTTTCTGTCTCCTGTGATTAAATATGTTCAAATTTGTCGATTTGGAATGAAAATAATTCTATTATATAATAATAATAAATCATTAAAAACACGAAAACACTGAATTCAAGTGTTCAAATCTAAAAAAAATGTGATATTATAAAATAAAAATGTGATGTAGAATATGCTAATTTAGTGAAATAATATTCATTTACGGCAAACTAAACTAAAACCTTTAATTTTTGGTTTAATTTTAATTAAGTAGCCATGTTTTTGTTTATTAACATGTTGAATTAAATGATGCTTTTCAGATTATTTATAACTAATATAACGAATAATCTTATTTCATTACCATAACAAATAATGAAATAAGATTATATTCAGATTTAGACTCATTTTAATTCACAATAAAAAACCTTTTTTTGCTGAATGTATGTGATAAAATAAAAAAAATCGTCATTTTTCACGTTATTATAGGACCTTTTATAATTTGTCTTACTAAGTTTTAGTTTTATTTATTTATGGGATAATGTTTTTGCGAGCAAACTTTTATTTTTATGTTGGTTTTTTTTGCAGAAGAAGTTGGGAAAAAAAGAAAAACATTTTAAAAATGTAATTATAGATGCATGGAAAAAAATGTATATATATTGTTTCTAAAGGTTTCAACAAATTCTATATTACACTGTAAAAAAAACCCACATTTAAGCTTTTTTTTAATGACCCGGCAGAAACCCTGAGAAAATAGTATTAGTATTAGTTAGTATTAGTAAGTATTTTAATTATAAATATATAATTTATCTAACTTTATGGGTTTTTCTGTCATTTTTGAGACATTGTTAATACATTTCTTTTGTTATTTCTGATTAAATTGATACAAATGATCACATAAAACCACATAAAATGCGTTTATTCAGTTATTATACATAAATATAAGATGTACTGAGTAAAGGTTTTATACTCAAATATAAAATGTGAAAGTAATTCATTTTTAACAGTTTTAACAATTAACATTAAATGTGACTCTTAACATCGACCCTCTGTGATTAAAATTAGACAAATTATTATATTATAAAACTAAAATTCAATGTCTTTGGCCTTTTCATTTTTTTTTTTAATGTGGGATTATGTCATTATTTACACCTAATGCATATAATAAAATCACACTGACTCAAAATAATGCAGTAAATGTAACCATTTATTGAAATAAAATACATAATTAGGAGATGTTTACACTGTTTACACTGATCGGGTGTAAAGATGATTCAGATCTGTTTACACTGATCGGGTGTAAAGATGATTCAGATCTGTTTACACTGATCGGGTGTAAAGAGGATTCAGATCTGTTTACACTGATCGGGTGTAAAGGTGATTCAGATCTGTTTACACTGATCGGGTGTAAAGATGATTCAGATCTGTTTACACTGATCGGGTGTAAAGATGATTCAGATCTGTTTACACTGATCGGGTGTAAAGAGGATTCAGATCTGTTTACACTGATCGGGTGTAAAGGTGATTCAGATCTGTTTACACTGATCGGGTGTAAAGATGATTCAGATCTGTTTACACTGATCGGGTGCAGAGATGAATCTGGATCGAGTTCTCTGCAGTGTAAACGTCGCCTTAGAGACTCACAGAGCAGGACAACAAACAACCAACGTAATCCAGATCGTCTTCATTACCTTTCAGTCTCCTCTGGAAACACTTATCTTGTTTTTTTCCTGTTGTTTTGCAGGTTGTTGTTTTTTTGCAGTACTTTTCTCTCGTCTGACTTTACAGCCTGTTTTCCAAAAGGCCTTTTAAAGGTGAAGTTTGTGTGTGCGTGTGAACGCGTGTGTGCGTGTGCTTAAGTGAGAAGTGTGTGTGTCGGAACACCTTCAGAGACGATAACTAACAGCTGCATTAGTGACTCTCTGACACGCACGCGTCACACAGCCGCTGATAAACACCTTCAACACTCCACGGCCTCTGATGGCCGGGCAGCCATTTACATGCCAGTGTTGTTTTAGAGATTCACCAAAGAGGTTTTAACTGATAAGAAAGCTGCATTCCAGTCAGGAAAGCCCGATCACAGACCCACACACACTCACACACACTCACACACACTCACACACACGCTCAACCACACACACACAAAGTGTAGTTGTAGTGTGAGTTTGTTCCAGACACAGAAAACATTTAGTCTCTGTAAAATGTCAGAAGGTCAAAACAATGTCAGTAAATTTAAGACAGACTTAATGTCTCAGACACACACACACACACACACACACACACACACACACACACACACACACATTCACACACACAAGCACATACTCACACACTGACGCACTCACATAGATACACACACACACACAAACACTTACACACACACAGGCACATACACTCTCACTCAAACACACATTCTCACACACACACACACAAACACCTACACACACACAGGCACATACACACTGACACACTTACGGGCCCACACACGCATCCAAACATACACACACAGACACACATGAACACATTTACATACTGACACACTCAAGCACACACACACACACATACACACTGACACACTCAAGCACACACACACACATACACACACACACACCAACAGGGTCCTTCAGAAAAACAATGTAAAATCAACAAGAAGCAGTTTATTGTCTATTAAAACAACAACATTTTTGTTGTGTTGTGAAAAATAATCTTTGTTAATATCGTACTTTTCAAAACAAAGTTATAAAAGCCTTTGAATCCAAGTTATGTCATAAAAACTCTCTTTCTAAAAAGAAAGCGCCCTCTAGTGAGTGAAATGTGAACTATCAGACTAAAATATAATATTTAGAGTAAATACCTCCTTCTTTTTTAGAGAGAGAGGAACAGGAAATGATAAAACAATGTCTGTTTAAGAGGAGCTTCAGAGTCAGACTTTGGACTTTGTGCTTTTGTTTATCTTGTGAATGTATTTGTACATATTTTTGTGGAGAGCTTACGGATGTGGATGAAACGGATCAGAACCAACAGTAACCACGACGACAGTGTAACAATAATTTGAGTATGACACAAAGACGCGTCTGCAAGTAAGTGGAGTATAAGTAAAACTTTAAACAGATACCCCTGGGGGACGCTACCATCAAGGCCCGGGTCTGGAGGTTCTGCTGGCGACCCATGCAGGACTTGTTTGGTCACTTTTCTGGTGAGCAGTGATGTGGCTTGAGATCAGAACCGGAGCCTGGCGACATGATGCGGGTCCGAGGGCCAGAAACGGGGCATTGTGACCGGAGGAGGGCCGTTGGGAGACCACCGGTAATAACTGCAGGTTCCTCAGGAACAGGAAACTGGGGCAGCTCAGAAGGAAAAGGAGGAACTGGTTACTATCAGGGGCTTCTGGAGAAGAGGAAGCAGTGGAGAGCAGGGAACCACCAGCCGAACACTCGACTGTGGTTCGGTCCAGGTTGCCAATCACAAGTCTGGCAAAGCGGCACGGGTTGGCGGAGCCGCTGTCTGGGAGCAGAGAGAAGGTTCCAGCCAGACCACTAATGGGCTGCTGACTGGAAACCTGACAATTCTGGCGAAAACTGTGGCCCTATACAGCGAAGAGATCCAGATGCCGGGCAACAGAATCTCAGCGGTCCTGGGAACTTATCGCTGCAATGCCGGATTGCTGTGGCTTTAGGGGCGCTGAGCTGAATTCCCCTCTCTGGCAGGTATGAGGATGAAGATATGAGACACAAAAGGCTGGATCACCTACCGGGTGGAGTGCAGGGTTTGGAAAAGGTGGCTCCGGGTCAAGATTAGGACGGGTACTGGCTTGTTTTGACTCAGCCGACCAATCCAGTGGCCGGCAATATGGAGCGAGTCCGGCTCTGGAGTGAGGTCCAACAGCAAAGCAGTCTGGGAAATAGATGACAGAGGGCCTGGAGGTGTTTGGGCTGTCGTGATAACTTGCCTGGTCCCCCAGAAAGGAGACTCCTGGGAGTTATTGGAGGTGTAATTAGGCAGGAAGCTGGTCATTCCAGAAACAGGAACCGGCTGGAGGCTAGCAGGCCAGTGGCTAACAAACTCAGGTTTATATTTAGGAGCTTGATCTGGCAAGCCGGAGATCCGTCTGGCTGTTAGCCGTGAAGAGAGGTTGTTTCAGGACAGGAGGCCTTCAGGCTCACGAAACCCGACTCTAATGAGCCAGAGTTCAGGATGATGAGCTGGAGGTGAGCCGCCAGAGAGGAGACTGATTAAAGCTAGCAGACTAGAGGTAAAGAGAATTGACGGGCAGATGGTCCTCATGCCAAGACCAGAACGCCATTGGGCGGAATTCAGGTTACAGATTTGCCAAAATGGCCTTTTTTTCAGTTCTGGCTAACATCTCACCAACATCAGAGTCCATTTTCTTATTCTTTGCCAATGAGGTTTTGGTCCTCAGCTCATTTATCCATGGTGATGTCCTCCGCTGGAGGCTGGTTGAGCCGGATCCATCTGTGGAGCCCAGAAACCAGCCAGAAACCAGCAACAGGCCGGCTGGGTCGAGACAAAGGGAATCTCAGAGGAAGAAAACAAAAAGAGAGAGAGAGAGAGAGAGAGAGAGAGAGAGAGAGAGAGAGAGAGAGAGAGAAGGCTGAAGGGAGAAAATGGAAGGGAATGGGAGACAAACCCATGATGGACACGCCTTAAATGTTTCACCATGTGTTATAGATCGCTTAAATAGAGCCCATTATCTGTGTTTGGTAGATAGTGTGTGTGTGTGTGTGTGTGCGTGTGTGTGTGTGTGTGTGACTGATTGAGTGAGCTAAGCCTCCCCTCTTACCTCCACTCCTCTGGTTCTTGTAAATGTGAAGAGGCAGAGACAGACAGATTAGACTTTAATCCTCCACTTCAGATTCGCTAAAAAACAGAGAGTAAATAAATGGATTCTACGTTCCTCAACGAAGGAGACGTCTTTTTATCGGGTCCGACCCAGTTAAACAAGATGATTCCGAATAATTGCGTGCGTGTCATTTAATCGGAGAGGTCCCAAGTAACCGCGATGTCCGCGGTTCGCTTCTTCTTCATCGCTGAAAGGAAGGGACATGTAGGTCCTGAAAACCTCTGACTGTCCCTTTAAAGGCTTCTTGGAAATTATAAAGTCCTTCGTCTAAAACACATGATCTGATCTGATTTCTGTGAGGTCACACCAGCAGCAGAAAAAAAAAGAATTAAAAAAAAACTTTGTATGGAATGACGTTGTGTGAGGAGTTATCTGTGACAGAAGAGGAGTCTAGTCTAGTAGAAAACTGTATAATATACTCTACTATAGTATAATCGAAAAGAGTATTCGGTACTATAGTATAATAATATATAATACAACATAATCTAGTCTAGTCTAATATAATACTGTATAATATATTCTACTATAGCATACTATAATATAGTATATATATATATATATATATATAGTCTAGCTAAAAATAAGATCATATATAGTGTGATATAATATTATAGAATAAAGTATATATATATATATATATATATATATTTATATATATAGTATATTAGTACTTTATATAATTTATTATAACTTAATATAAAATAATATAATATATTATAACTTAATATAATATTATAATATAATATTATAATATAATCTATAAGATAATAATAAAATAATAATATAATAATATAATACATATAATATTATATTATTATAATAATATAATATAATAATATAATGATAATAATATAATACATATAATATTATATTATATAATAATATTATAGTAGTATATAATAGTATTATATCGTGAAACACAATAATACAATACAATGAAATACAACATTCCATATAATATCATACAACACAACATATTATGTGGGACATATCATTTAATTATCATAATTCTAACACTTTCGTCTGGAGTAAATAAAGAACTTTAAACAGTTACTGGGATCCACCATGAAGGGAAAACCTTCCTGAGGCCGTGGACCGGGTCTCCTCCAGCCGGAGCTGCTCTGCTGTGTGGTCTGAGAGTGTGAATATAAAAGAGTGCAGCGCTGAAAGGGGTCGTCTGTGGCGCACAGAGCCGGGTCAAACAAGGAGAATTTATTGAGCTCTAACAAACCAAAGCTGGAACTAACAAAAAAGAAAGAAAAAAAAATCCAAGATTTGTCACGGTAATGTTGTTCCTCGCTGAAAAAAAAGAAGCTGTGAAGCCGAGACGAGACGGCCTGGCAGTGTTTTGCAACATTTTCTAGCGGTCGGACTAAACAACATGTTAGATTTGGACATTTGTCTTGCAGATGGAATTTTGTAGCGATGGATTCGATAAACACAGGCGGCCAAAACGTCTTTGACGGAAAAGCATCGAGCTGGGGAGCAGCTGCCGATGTGAGCGTCTGCGTTTCTCTGCAGACTCTACGTCTGAACTACGTCTGATAGCTGATATTATGACGTCATTATGACGTCATCGCCACAGTCTGCAGCAGAACTTCAAACTGTACGCGACTGTATTCGTTGATGTGGACCTGGTTGTCAACATCCACCGTTAGGATTCTCTGGGTTTCAGACACTCTGTATGAGACAGAGTTCAAACAGGTGGATCGCTTGTACAACGCAGGGGATTTGGGGTCTTTTTGGGGACTGGTGGAGGACATCGTAGGCCTTTGGTCTCAGAGTGATTCCTTCCTCTGTCGTCTTCCTTTAAGCCCTCTGATCTGGTTCAGGGGGAGACAGGAAGTCCCTCTCTTCGGCTCCTGAGCCTCATGGCTTCAAAGGGGGTCCAGTCTGGGACTGAGGTGGGACTCAGATTCAGGGGGGGTGCTTCTGTTGCCGAGGGGGTCCCGGGTAAAGTGGAGCAGCATGGACATGTGTGTGTGTGGCGCTCGGCTGTTGTTTAAAGCTTTTGTTACTCGCCGCCATTTGTCACTGACGTCTGTTTAAACAAATCACAGACGGTTTCATCGCCTCCCGCGTCGTTTTCTTCCACTCTTCCTCCGCACCGCCGTGGGTTCACCTCGCCAAAAGAGGGAAAGCTCTCAAGGGTGGGCCGACAACAAGGGGGCTAAAATAGTTCTGTTGCTTTAAGACGGCCAGAACTAGAACCGCAGTCAGTGAATGTATTCAGTCTATGTGCCGATCAGCCACAACGTTATAATATAGAATCTGGTTACCATGGTTACCTGTCAGTAGGTGGGATGTATCACCTGGTTACCATGGTTACCTGTCAGTGGGTGAGATGTATTATCTGGTTACCTGTCAGTGGGTGTGATGTATTATCTGGTTACCATGGTTACCTGTCAGTGGGTGTGATGTTTTATCTGGTTACCATGGTTACCTGTCAGTGGGTGGGATATATTACCTGGTTACCATGGTTACCTGTCAGTGGGTGAGATGTATTATCTGGTTACCATGGTTACCTGTCAGTGGGTGGGATGTATTATCTGGTTATTATGGTTACCTGTCAGCGGGTGGGATGTATTATCTGGTTATTATGGTTACCTGTCAGTGAGTGGGATGTATTATCTGGTTATTATGGTTACCTGTCAGTGGGTGGGATGTATTATCTGGTTATTATGGTTACCTGTCAGTGGGTGGGATGTATTATCTGGTTATTATGGTTACCTGTCAGTGGGTGGGATATATTACCTGGTTACCATGGTTACCTGTCAGTGGGTGGGATGTATTATCTGGTTATTATGATTACCTGTCAGTGGGTGGGATGTATTACCTGGTTACCATGGTTACCTGTCAGTGGGTGAGATGTATTATATGAGATAAGTTAAAAAAAAAAGGGTCCACAACGTCCTCAAAGATAATAAGTAATTAGAGACAAAGAATTCCTCCATCCCTTCACCAATATTCCTGGAAACGCATCCAGAGGTTTTTTTTTTACATACAACACAACAACCGTACAGGAAGTGGTAAAAGAGTTTGAAGTAGAACGAAAGACTTTCACTTCCGGCTCCGAATCATCATAAGGGGAAACGATGAAATAGTGAGTGAATAAAACCCGACGACCTCTGAGCCGCTAAAACCAGTCGATCCCTCAGCCCGTCCGCTTGTTCATTATTAATCCATCCCTCCATCCATCCGTGGCGACGCCGCCCGACGGTATTGAGGAGGCGTTGAGTGCGTTTATAAGGTGATGACCTGAGCCAATACACAGCTTCTCTGCTGTCCATACTATACAAACAATCAATGCTGTAAATTACCGCAAGAATAAAAGGAAACGCCCTCATTTATTATTCCCCGCATGTACACACTTTACTGTCTGCCGGACTCTTCCCTCCTCGTACACCGAGAACATTAGATCCCCCTCAAGGCATGGACCCCACCAGACTTGTGAAGGCGCTGTGGTATCTGGAACAAAGAAAGACATTTTGACCCTTGTCAAAGTCTCTCTGATCCGAACGCTTGACCATTTGACAATAAGTGGTTATAATTTAATGGTTGATGGTTGTAGGTTTCATGAATAAACAAATATAAGGCTGGACTCAAGGCTACTACTACTACTGACAATAATAATAACTTACATTTCTATAGAGCCGTTCACGAGACGGCAATAATGAGAATAATGAAAAGGTTAAAGGTCGTGGTGTTGAGGAATTACGGATTGTGGGGCGGAGAGGTTCTGACCCTGGACCTGGACTGTTTCAGGTTCCGACATTCACATGGGTATAGACCCAAGTCTTTTAGAGTCATTGACCGCTCTCACTTCCTGTTGTCCCTCAGAGGTCGGTGGTTCCGGGAGGACGGCAGGTTGATGTTGTCAGCATCGCCCGGGTTCTTTCCGGACTACCGCCAACGGAATCCAGCTTTATGGCCGTCTGTCCTTTCAATCTTAATACTTGATGTGTAGAACTAGAGTTTATGAAAAGGTCCAAATCCCTCAGATCCATCTCCTGGAGAGCATGAGTCTCTCCAGAGGTCTGGGTTCTGCCGCTCGCTTCTGGACCGACTGACAGCGCCGTATTAACGCTGCGCAGGAAAAACAGCTTCTTCCTCCTTGAAGCAGATTTGTTTGGTTTACGCTTCAACCTCCAGCCTGTGCTCTCCTCCGTCTCCAGCGCCGCTCCGTATTTTTAGACAGGACTGTTTTCACGCCGCGGAGGTTGGCAGGCGGCGCGGCGAGGCTTTTAAGCAGGTGTAAATCAGTTCTGTGTAACGTTTAACACCCAGGCCCGCCTGTAATCATCACAGCTGCCTGACAGAGGAGAAGAGGCTAATGATTTGTGGCCCAGGCTGGCCTGAAACATTTCAAATAAACTGGAAATATTTCTTTTTGTTGGAGCTGCACGTGTAATCACTCCGAGTTGGAAACGTAACCCGTACCGGAGAAAACTGGGAAACATGATCCCGACGATTACCTGATGGATCCCAGACTCGGGTTCAGGGTTCTGACTTTGCTGTCCCGTACAACAGGAACACGGTACCAACAGTAAACTTCTGATCACCGAGGTTATTCTTGGGGCGATTAGCCATAACATTATAACCACTTGCCTAATGTTGCGTCGCTCAGCTCCGACCTGCCTGGAGTCCAGCAGAGCTCTTAAGGTTCTGCTGTGGTTTCTGGTACCAAGAGGTCAGCAGCAGATCCTTTAACTCCTGGAGGCTTTGAGATGAAGCCTTCACGGATCGGACTCGTCGGTCCAGAACATCCAACAGAGGCTGGATTGGATTGAGTTCTGGAGAATCCAAGTCAGCACCTTGAACTGGTTGGTCAAACCGTTCCTGAACCAATCAGGGAGCGGGAACCTGCAGGAAGAAGCCACTGCCTTTTCCATGAAGGGGCGGGGCTTGTTCTGAAGCAACGTTGAGGTTGGTGTGAGATGTCAAAGTAGCATGAAAGCTACACTGTAAAAAAGGATTCAGAATAATTTACTGTAAAATACAGGCAGCAGAATTTTACCGTCAAAGAAACGGTGACAAAGTAGAAAACATTATGGTAAAATAACTACTGTTATTATGTTATTAACTGTTTTTATGTCACTATATAAAACAACATTAAGTTACAAAACGTTCAGGCTTATAGATCAATGATTATACATCGATGAAAAACAGCTTTTAACTTCTTGTTTCTGTACATTATAAAAAATGTTACAATTACGGTAAAAAAAACTGTCAAATGGTTGTAAGAGAGGATAAAACTCAAGACAGTAGATAAAATACAAGCTTTCGATAATATAACAGACCTATAACAGAAAAATACGTAATACATAAGTAGTACTCTGTCTAAACGACAGAGTTTGCTAGTAAGAACATCATAATTTAAAGTAAAAACTTTAAACAATTTAACAAGAAAATACCACCATTTCTACAGAAACACGATATAGGGTGAAATATGGTGTATATTTATGAAATGCTGTTGATTTCAAGGTCGGTTGGATTGTAATGTACTGTCATTGTGTTTAACGTCTTCATAAAGAGATTTACAGTGTATATATTTTATTTTATTTTACGCGGTAATTTACCATAAAATCCTAGACAATTCTGGCATTTTACTGTTAATCATATGGAAATTGTTTACAGCGTAGGAACATTTTTCCTGCTTCTAACATCGCCTTCAGGACAAAATGTTCACCTGCTGCCTGATATGTCCCGCCCACTGATAGGTAACCATGGAAACCGTATTATTCTGATTTCACCTGTGGGTGGTTATAATGTTATGGCTGCCTCATTTATAGACTTGAGAAGAGAAAAAGGCTGATTTGACTGAACTGGATGAGATTTTCTCTTCTTCTCTCATTTAAAGTGCGTCTGCAGGTCATGAAGTTCTCTGTCTTATTTGTTTACTTTAATATCTGTTATTTGTTTGTACGTTGTTCTCATGAGATCTACGACACGCAGAGGAGAGCGCCCATCCCTAAAAGTTAGCCTGCTCTCCATCTTCTATGTTTTTATAGCTCTGAAGAGCCTCTAAATACTTTTTTTTATATGTCGTGTCTGTCTTTATATTGGCCTCAGACACACAAACACATCCGGCTAAGAGGAAACAGAAACAAGGACGATGAAATTACATTCATAAACGACCAAACACGGAAAACAAACAGCATTATTTAAGATAAAAACAATCCAAACAATAAATCCAAACACAGTTTATCCGAATAAAGTGGACAAATGTGTCAATAAATACAAATCTGTTGTTGCAGAATTTTGAATCGTTTTTCTCTTCATCACAAATGTCACTTTTGTTCCAATCAGATAAAAAATATTTGTGGCTTTATTGTATATAATGTGATATAATAACATGAAATATAATTTTCAACTATAATTTGATAATTATATTATAATATATGAAATTATATCATCAATGATAGTTTGTTCTAATGCCTTTATTTAATGTTCTGGGGGCAGGAATCGGACTTTTTGACTTCTGACATGTGACATTTGGACTGTCTTTGCATTATTTTCAACCAGAAACTATTTTTTAATATCTTAACAGTTTACCTGGTAGATGATACTCTAATCTTAGAACATGCACAGGATACCGTATAATATTGGTTTAAACATGGTCACTTTTTTTTTTTTTCACATGTCAGTTACATTAAAAAAAATATTTATTTTTTTTGGCCTTTTTATTTTATTACAAATTATAATATATTCAATTCTATTTACAAATTATTTACAAAGTTCATATTCACTAATATTCATTTCGCTGAGACTGAATTAATCCCACTTTTGTTAAATAAAAAAATTAATTAAATTAAATTAAATAGAAAATAATGAAATTAAATTAAATTAAATTAAATTAAATTAAATTAAATTAAATTAAAAATAAAATAAAATAAATGTAAATACACTGAAGTAATATTTGCACGCGGTTCCGCTGTTCATACGGGTCCTTCGTTCTGGACGGGTAAAGAAGTAGGTAGCAAATAGATTGCCGGAACTTTTTTCATGCTAATCAGAGTGACTTTCTTATCATTATCTCAGGTGGGTAAAAACTGTTAAAATCCAGTAAATTGTTTCAGAAATGTAAACGGGATAATTCATGAAAATAAATTGACGAACTCAAACGAAGTGAAACGAGTAAGAAACGTGATTTTAAGGCGTCATTTGGAAGAATTCACCAACTCGGTTTAGCATGCTAACAGTTAGCCTCAAGCTAGCGATGCTAGCCGATGTGTATATGGTAGCTGGTTAGCTAGGTCTTACTATTAAACTGCTGGTTTGGATTTTGACTTCATCCGTGATGCCTTGTATTGTTATTTTCCTTGTAATTAATTCACTGAAATGTGATTTGTTCAGTATCAATGTAAATGAAGAGAAAGCGGCTAGCTATATGTCTAATGACATAAAACACAGTCATAGTAATGTCTGCGGCTTTTTGAAGCACTTTCCAAATACAAATGGTGAACCTTGTGTAAGTAAAAGGGAAGTTAGTTTAGCCCATTCGTAATGTTTACACTGTGGTATGGTTACCCCTGAAATATGAGTGCTGTAATATATAGTATTTTAAGTAACATGTTCAGAACCAGGATGTCTTAGGAATCTAAGGAAGATGTTTTCCTGCTAATATTTGTGACGTCAATATCTCAAACGTCCTCACTGTCCAAATTCTGAGACCGGTAACATAAGATAAAGAATATTATTCATTTTACATTCTTATGTGATAGACAACCAGCCAGGAAGGGGTCGGAAGCTAATGTACTTCTAGTGCCGGTCCAAAGCCCGGATAAAAAGGGAGGGTTGTGTCAGGAAGCGCATCCAACGTAAAACCTCCAACGTAGAAAAACGAGATGATCCACTGTGGCGACCCCTAGATACAATAGCTGAAAGAAGATTCCAGGAATCCAGGAGGTCGCTGTAAAGCTTTCGGCCTCAAACCTCCGCTGACCCACAGCAGAGGACATTTTCTGCATATGTGCTCGTTGGAGACCTTGAGAGAGGACAGTCCTACACTCTCTGGCCATCCCTTATACAGAAACAACTTGCTCATCATCATCTTTACATCGTTGGGTTTTAGAGGTGAAGTGTTTCTTCATCGTCTTTAAACTACTTCAACTTCAAATATTGAAAAGTCCTCTTTAGAGCTAGTTTTCATGTTGCCCACAGTTTGACAGAACAAGACGGGGACCTCCATGAAGGAGGACCCGCCTCCCCCACTCCATAGATTTAAAAGAGTTTATTCTTACTTCAATGATCAAAAAAACAGTTCTTATTTGCGGCTGCTGGTTGTACACTAACACATAGGTCTTTATTATAATCGCTGCACTTCCTCAGTTTTGGAAAGTGATTGGACCTTTAAAAAAAATGAAACCTACTTGTTGTTAAGGGGGGAAATTGTTATTTGCATTTTTGGCTATAATTTGGCAGTTAAAAGAAAAATAATCTTAATCCCAACTAGTAAATAAAGAGTTGAATGAACTGCAAACAGAAGACACTGATTTGAGGGGATCTAAACTCTTGGATATATTGCTTAAAAATCTGTATGTTTGTGTGTTCCAGATTTATGACACAGAGGGGACGTTACAGCACTTTATTGACGGTAATGATCCCAGTAAATCCAGCTGGATGAGGTACATCCGCTGTGCCAGACACTGTGGGGAGCAGAACATGATGGTCGTACAGTACAGGTAAGAACAAATCACATTCTGCCTTTACTGTCGTCCCCGACACTAAGGGTATATTCCCGAAAATCCCCAAATCCCCTTTGTTGTAAAAGGGAAGTATAAAATGTGAAAATGATCCGTGAAACGTTTATTGCGTTAACACAAAGGATTTGCTGTGGCGGCGGACGTGGACGCAACAAAGGCTGTGACAATTCCGTAATATCCCCTTTTTCCGTGACATCATAACAGCTATAACAGCTTATAGCCTTTTTTCGCTCATGACACCCTTAAAGAGCCTGCAAAATCTCAAGTCACCACTGTCTAAAGTCATTTCAAATGTAGTATATCCCTCCGACAGCCACCATGATGGTGATGACCCGAGCCAATAAACACCAATAGTCAACAGTTCAAACATTTTAATCGACGTTTATCCATTTTTGAAAGTGACAAAGTATGTTTGCAAGAAACACAAGCCTATTGCAAAACAATGAGGATGAGAGGATGACTAAGTTTGTTGTTTTTTTTCCTTCCATAAAATGTATTACTAACATCATAAACACAATTGAACTAAATAAAATTTTAAAAAACTATATGGTATTAACATTTAAATGATGAACCTGGATATTTAGTCTAATTGATTAATGTAAACATGAGTTAATCAAAAAATTCCTTGTAAAAATGGATTATAATTAACTCACTTTTGTCGTCAAGCACAAATAAAACATAATACAGCCAAATGTCAGGAAAATAAAGACTTAAGTTTGTTGATATACTGTCTCAAGAAACTAATGCCAAGCTAGTTTGTTATTTTAGTGAAGTCCATATGTATTTTCTTCTAACTGGCCACTAGGAGAAAATGTTATGTCTCACAGCTATCCAACATTATTTACCTTATATTCAACGTGAAGTATCTGTTATATAATATCGGGTTCAGATAACACCGTATTAGTGTCTTATCGTTTCAAGATTCATCTGTCCGATTTGGCAGACCTTAAATTCTCGGCTCGGTAAACTGACCACTCCCCAAGTTGGACCTGAAAAATTCATTCTCATCAAGTGATATAGGGTCGATGAGGAGGCGGGTCAATCCTGGCTACCAAATCATTCTGTGTCGCGGCAGCAGCCTTCTGCACTGAGAACTGGAAAGGGGGGGGGAATTATTGTGGACCCATCCCTGGACTCTGTCTGTCCTTCATAGAGAACTTAAGTTGTATCGTTGCCACATTTCACCAAGCCATTCCTCAACGTTATTCCTCCTAGCAGTGGTGACATCACTGGGTATACCAGCTGCCGGAAGCAATTTGAAAAAACTAATTTGAACGAGATGGACTTTCCCAGCTATCAATCAATCAATCTTTATTTATATAGCGCCAATTCACAAGAACAGTTGTCTCAAGGTGCTTTCCAGAAAGAGCAGGTCTAGACCAAACTCTTTATAAAGCTAGTATTGTCTTTTCTTCCCAGAGAAAAAAACACTCGCTAAACTTGATTTGTGCCATACCTCCAGACCCACTCAAGCATGCCGTGGGGAATCTGTCACCATTGACTAGAGTTAAAATTGTAGTCCGAGTTAAAAGTCAGACTACAATCTAGTCTAATCTGAACCTAGAATGAGGTTATAAGATTTCAAGACCGGACCTTGGATCGATGCGTCCATAGTCGGCTCCCTGTGCAGAGAATTTGTCGGCAATGACACTAATGGTGTTTGAATCGGACTAGTGTAATCTGGACCCAGCATGAAATTAGAACATCTGAACCATTTGGTGTTAGACGACTGTACACTGTGATTCAAGTCTTCTAAGCCTGACCATCAAACACTGCCTCCATATTCAGGCCCAACATGAAATTTGCCTGCAACGACCAGATGGTCATGACTAGGGCTAACATCTAGCATAATCTGGACCTGGTGTGAAGATATAACATCTGAACAACATGATGTAAGACAGCTGTAAACACCCCGCTCAACACCTCAAGACCCCATTGTCGGTTATTGACCTCTGTATTCAGGCAAGATGCAGGAAATTCTGAAAAACCATGTTGGTCAGACACGATCGCCCTGATATAAACTACTTGATGTAAGACAACTGTACACAATGAAAATGGAAGAAAAAAAAGCAAATGTTCTTTTTTGCTGCTCCAAACTTTTCATCACTGGAAGTGCGTAGCTGGCAGAGGATGTTACACAACCCTGCTTGATTAATCCGCGTTTGGTACCAGCGTCATTGGTGTATCAGACTGTACACCTCGTGTGGCTGCATGTGGATTCAAACTCCTGCATCCGACACCAAAATCATAAAATCGAGCAGACCTTATCCGCTATGGCTTTCTTCACATGTTCCTGTATCCAGTGATTGACCTCTTCCTCGTGTCTTTTCTTGAGCGCCTTGATTTCGTTTTTCTGGAGTCCAGGGTTGTCAAACTCTCCCTCCCTCAGCTCGTCCATTTCCCGCTTGTGCTTTTTCTTCAGTTTGTCATAGTTCCTCTTGTACGTTCTGTTTTTCTGTAGCTGTCCTATCATTATTTCTTTCTGTTGTTTATTCCTCTTCTTCAGAGCCACTATTTCGCTCCCGTACTTTTCCATCTCCTCGGTCACGTCGTCGATGTAGATGTGTTTGAAGTGGTTGCAATCCTCGGCTTGTTTCCTGGCCTCCCCTTCATGTTTCCTCCTGATCTCATCCAGTTTCTTCTTATAGATGTATTTGATTTCCTTCAGTTTTACTTCCTCCAGTTCGTGTCTGACTCTAGATTCTTCTTTCACTCTGTATTCGTATATTTCCAATTCCTTTTCATAGTCTTCTCGGAGGATTGTGAGCTGTCTCTCCTGCTCCTTTTCTGTGTGCTCGTCTTCTCGGTGTTGTCTATCCCACCATTCTCTTCTTTCCTCCTCCCACGTTTCTCGTTCTCTTTTAATTTGTATTGTGTTCTGCCTTAATATTATATTATCTGACATCACATATCGTCCAGATTGTTCAACCTCCTCCAGGGCTTTGAGTTTCCTGTCCCACTCACGCCTTTCTAATGAATCCTTTCTTTTGTTGTGCATTTCTTCCTTGTCTCTCCTCTCTCTCTCTCTATTCTTCTTCTCTTCCTCCTTATTTAGTTGTTTCTCCTTTTCTTGAACTTGTTTGGCCATCGCATCTTGATCAAAATTATACATTAGTTCGGCCAACTTTTCTCTTTTCCTTTGAATTGCTTCTTCTTCCAGTTCTCGCTGCTCCCTCTCTATCATCCCTTCCTTCTCCTTCATGAGCCGCTCCATTTCCTTCTGAATGGCATCATCTGCCTCTCTGAACATCTCTGTGTAGTAGTATCTATCACCGTTTTCTGTCACCATTGCCTCAATCCTCTTCATCAGCTGCCTAACTTGGGAACGATTGCTCTGATCTTTGTTATTGAAGACCACGTATCTTCCTCCAATGTCGCTCATCAGGCCGTTGAGAAAGCCATATTTTTCTTCTTCAATGTAGCCCTGTATGGTCTGGTTTCCCAGCTCATCCCCTCTGGTGAATATAGCAATGACAAAATCTTTTGACGTATCGCCAAAAAACGTCTTGATGAGCTCCACGGTGTCGCTTTGCTCCTTCGTAAAGCGGCCAATCTGCAGCACCAGTAAGAACACGTGAGGTCCAGGAGCCAACATGTTGATGCACTTCACAAGCTCCTCTTTAACCGCCTCATGAGACAGAGCTGTGTCGAACAGGCCGGGGGTGTCGACCACAGTGACGGTCTGCCCATCGATCTCTCCTGTTTCTTTTTGGCAAAGCTGGGTCACTGACCTCTGAGAAACTCTAGAACGGAAGTATTCTCCCCCCAGAATGGTGTTTCCAGTGGCACTTTTTCCACAACCAGTCTTTCCAATTAGAACCATCCTAATACATTCTCTACTTTGTCCCCTACTACGGTACCCTGTTCTCCGCAATTCCCTTAAAGACTCTTCACGCTGCGCATCCTTGACAGGTTCTGACATCGGCACCACCAATTCATACTCTGAACCTGGCTGTTCTCTGGAAAATTCTAAAATCCTCTCCATTCTATTGTTGTCTGTGCTATTCTCCTCGCTGAAGTAATCTGTGTTTGGCAACATCCGTACATCGTAACGCGTACCCGGCCCTCTCCTGACGAGCTCTGGACTTGGAATCGTGGACTTTCCTGGCGCACCCATGATGGAGGGTCCGCCATTGTCTTTGCCCTCAACACGATTATTGTGATTTCTTTCCAATTTCTTAAAGGACATGCCTCTTTTCACCGCAACAGGTTTGGTAAACATACTCCTTTTGAAGCTCCTGCCGCCCACAACTTTCATCTTGTCAACAGCCTGAAACACATCAGAGACTTGCTCCTTATCCATGGTGTTTAAGACAACATAACGGCCGTCGCAGCTCTTACAGAGCTGCTGGATGTCCTCGTTTTGCATTAAAAACCTCACGGCCACTGGGAGTTTAGAATTTGCCTCTGCTGTCAGAAGAATCATGGTGAAATTCTTCACTTCTGGGCCAAAGATATTCTGGATGGTCTCTAATTCTTTCTTGTCCTCCTCACTCGGGGGATCTAAGGGTTGAACCATAATGAAAGCATGGACACCCTCGGGGCCAAAGAGGGAGATGCATTCAAGTGACTCCTTCCGTGCTTTCTCATTTGTTATTCCATACAAGTGAGGTAGTTTCGCCAGGGAAACCCACAGTCCACACACCTCTGCTTCCTTCATAACACACTCTGATGAGGCAACAGGTGGTCCAAATGTTCTGGCCCCCAGGATGGCATTGGCAGCGGAAGTCTTCCAGGCTTCATGTCTGCCACAGAGTACGAGATTCAGAGGAGGTTTGGATTGGTTGGTTTGGATTGGTTTGGATTGGTTTCTCTGTGGGTCCTCCAGACATTTGTGGGCTTCGATAGCGTCAGTCACATCAGTTAAGTTTAAATACTGTCCCCTGTTTTCTCTCACTATATTTGCCATTTTTTCCAACAGTTTTTGACGATCATTATCAGGGACATCCGTGCCATCCAAGTTGATTCTGTGTCGCCTTTCTCCGCACTCTTGAATGAGTTTGTTGACTGAGGAATTCCCTCCCCGATCATTTTGTGCAGTGATGATCATCAAGCATTTAAAGGCATCTTGTCCAAAGAAGCTCATGATGAAATAGAATTTTTTTCTGTCCGCCTCAGTGAAGTCAGTGTTCTTCACTAACAGCAACAGAACATTTGGTCCAGGGTGGCACTCGGCCACACACCTCTTCAGCTCGTGTTTCACTTTTTCTGAAGGCAGATTAAAGGCTTCTGTCTTCACTAAGGTGAGAGCTTCATTTCTCTCTTCCCTTGCAAACATCTTGGACACTTTCGGATCGATGATGTCACTCTTTTCGTTCTGACGTTTTCCAAACATCACAACTCTGAGATTGTTCACTGTAAAACAATAAGAACAAAAGATGGGAGTCTTAATTATCATATTTTCAACAATTTCCGTCATGCATACACACATAACCAGGATCCTGGTTTTTATCTGGTTTTTGGCGTATCATGTCATCATGGGTTTGTAAAGTAAACATCATATCTCTGTTTACAGTATATCCCTGAAAAGTCGGGGATATTGTGGAATTGTCATGTCCGCCGCAGATCCTTCGTAATAGCGCGATAACAGTTTCATTAATCATTTTAAAATTTGATATCAACATAGAAAGAAAGGTTGGTTGATTATTTCCATGCTAGGGGGAGCTTATCTCCAAATATTTCTGGGCCATAATTTTACAACTGTTTGTGCAATTTTGTCCAAATTTGGTGTGTATAATAGTTCATAATTTACTCACTAGGGGGAGCCCCTTCCCCGAACACGAGGAGATGAAGCAGACCTATCTTGTTTAGGTGTAATGGATACACGCTCTATAAGGTGTATCCATTATACCTTACAGAACTCTTTTTCTGCAACAACGCTTGCAAATCATTACTAAGTAGTCGTGGATTTAACACGAGAAAACAAGGTTCACTCAAAAATATCATTAATTCATCGATAGATGATCAGAAACACGAGAAACCGAGGAACACCAGGATCGACAGGGAAAGAATTGGCTCAATTAACAGCAGTTACAGAGAAATAAGTAAAGATTGTAAGTTTTAGTAGTGCACATAAAGATGGCTCACTATCTGGCAAACCACAGGTCACTACCATTCATAAATAATAAAAAAAAGGGGGTGTAACTGTATAAATTATTTTGTGGATCATTTTCACATTTTATTGATCTTAGTGTGAGGAAGAACTGGATTGATTGTGGGAAAGCTCGGTTGTATATTTCCACCACTAAGGGGATTTCTATCTCCAGGTTTTTGAGCATAAATTTGTTGGTCTGATTCACGAGTCACGAGACGGAACTTGTTTTACAAAAAAATACTGTCAAAATAATCTTGCATTTAATTTGAGGACTCAATCAGGGGGATTGCTTCTGTCGAGACGTGGGGCCTTTTAGGCCAACAATAGACAAAATCCACATTTACATCCATTACCACGGGCTGTTTTAGAGTCACCAATTCACTCATACAGCATGATTGCAGACTGTGGAAGGAAGCTGGGCAAAATAAAAATGGAATGAACACATATGATACATTGGAATGCTGACGGTAAGAAAGGCCTCGCAGGTGGGAATTCACGCCGTAGTGTTGGCAGAGGTTTGCTCTCCTCTGAGAGCTTTCCATATCGTCCTTTTTCATTTGCGGAAAACAGGAAGAGCCTGCTTTACGAGCTGCGTCATAAGATGAAAAGGTTCCACGAGTGAAATTCCTTCTTAAGTTTGTCACTCTCTGAAAAGTTGAAGTTCATTCTCAACCGTTACAGACATTCAACTGAGCTTTTTGGATAAAGTTTCCTCGTAGTTTCTTGTACTAAATGTTAAAGTAATGCCCAGAGAACATGGCAGAGCCAAACCTGTTGGATAAGTGTTTCAAACCAGATTTTTAAACCCATTTAATATGATTAATAAAGACTTTCTATTGTTTACTTAAGAACCGCAAATACAAAATAAACAACTTTGCAGAATTTTAATGATCTTTGCACTGCAGTCATTCGGTGTAAACATCAAGAATATATGCAGGTCCGGCAAAATGCAAAAGCAACCCCAACAATTTAGCTCACGTATTTTTGGCCCCGTCGTCAAGCCCTCGTTCTCCCGGCCCAGAATTGATGCTGCCGTTTGGTTTGACTGTTTGTTAAATACACCTCATGTACAGTGTGTACTATTTTGTGCAAGTGAAGAATCCAGATTGAAACCTACATCATACTTCCGCTCACCCGTGTCTATCCGAGAATCTACGGTGGCCTTCAAGGGTAGAAACTATGTAAGATATAGGTCTGGGAGCAGGAAGTAGTGCGCAGTGGGTACTCAGCCCTGGGAAACTACGTGGTCCGCACCGACCGCTGAACCTTTCAAAGCCAAACTAGAACTTTTTCCGCCTAACCAACACAGAGGAACTGCACCCATTGAGGGCCGACCAGAACCGGATAGAAATCCAACGAGGGTGTGACCATCTCTTTTCCACTGAATTGAATCCTGGAGGTGGAGGGTGTGGACTTCACCGGTTTGCATTTCAACGTTGTCACAAATTGGGTCTTTGTGTTTTCCCCTTTTTGACAACGAGGTTTCACGCTCCATTGGATTTTTCTCATGCTAAATAATGAAGTAGTAGAATCCTCCATTTGTCAAACGTTAGGTTGACAGTTGCACCAGGGAGTGGAGGCCCAGCGAGCCGTCAGTCCATCACCCCGAGGAGCAGTGAGGTCCGAGCAGAGCTAGTTGGAGCTCACCAGTGGGGAGCGAATGGGTCCAGAAGGAGCCACCCAGTGTCGGGGAGTGATACCATGAGGGGTTCCTCCCGCACCTTGCAGCCGTGCCCCCACCACTGAATTGGAAATGTCTTTTAGAATTGGTTTTTCATCGTCTTTTTGTCACTTCAACCTAAAAACGATGAAAGTCCTCAGAGTTCAGAGACAGAGTTCAGTTTGTTCTGTCTAGGCTACTGTGCAAACCCGGCGGCAAAAACATGGAGGACTAACCCTAACCCCCCCTGGAGATATAAAGGAAACGCTCTAAGCAAAGCCTGAAGTTTATTTTCAATCGACCTCCGGGAGCTCTATCTTTTTTATATTTCATACATTACCCTAATATTTTTTTCAATACTTCATAACTGGACATAACTTTACATTTGATTTGAGGAGTTCTTGCACAACGCAGGGGATTGGGGACTTTTCGGGCTACGTGCACTTGCTGTCGACATACCGACGACAGAATAAGTCTACTTTTATTTAACATAGCAGAACTCGCGGTAGACTTTAGATCAGGCTCCTCTGCTGGCGTCACACGTATTCACACTTACATCATTCTGAGGTCCAGAAGAACACACAAACATTATTCACCGTTCTTCCGGGTTCTTCTATACAGCAGGAAAAACGCTACATGGAACTATGCAGGACATTGTTTTGGACATGCTGTGAGGACGATCTTTTCTTTGCACAGTGAATCATGGACTATAGGATCTTAGGTTAAACTTGACCAAATTCACCCCCAAAATGCTTCAACCTGTCCAAAACAATTTACATAATCGAAGCCAGAATTCAAATAAAATAAAAAATGAAAAGAGTAGAGAAAGACAAAAATGTCCCTGGTGAGGCTTAAGGGTTAATGTTTTTGTTTTTTTTATGGCAGTGCATTTCCTCCAAGTCTTCCTTCTCATCTATGAAATGAAGTCTTTCTAGACTTACTAGCTGCTGCAGCCATGATGCGTTTGAGGAGTCCCGGTTATCGGAGCCCAAGTTTACCGCCTGTTTGAAGAAAACAGAAAAAACAACAACTTTAAAACCAAGAGTTTAATATTTAGCATAATGACAGTATTCCGGCTAATCTGGATTCCTAAATCTGATGACTCAACAGAGAAATTATTACTAATAATAATAATAATAATAATGAATAATAAATAAACAGATTCATTTGAGTTTTAGGAATAACTTAAATATGAGCTTCTATCCTCAGAAATGCTGCACTTACCGGTCTTTTATTGCACTTTTACAGAATTTTTTAATGGCTTAAGCCATTAGACATCCGGCTCTCCGGCATAGACTGTGAAATGTTTGGGTCCATCAGCGATCCAGGTGGTCCGTCACCTGTCGATTCATTAATCAGCTGATTGCTGAATCAAATTAAGGTTAGAGGCTACACACACATGCACGTATATTATATATCTGATTACTCTACTCACCGGGTGAAGCTGTTCCTGCCTCAACCTGTTGAAAGCATTTGAAGCGCTCTCACAGAATTTGATATGACAACCCGGAGTGGGCGGGGCTTACACCCAAAGTGGCAAATAGACACGCCTCCAGTAGTGGGGATCAACACAATATTAATCAGCTATTTCTAATGTTGTGGCTGATCTCATGAAGAAACATACTAAATAAATAAACGTCTGAGTTTACTTTAACAGCTCCCTTACTTTTATCATTGGGGGGGGCGTGTGAGCTCGCCAGATTTCTGATAAACGCAAAGAGAAATCTGGTAGAACCTGCCCTCAGGAGGATACGGCCTCCAACGCTGCGTATTACCTGGAAATGTCGACACGAGGAAATACCCAAAACAACCATCCTTTATGAGAACAGACAATGGTGGATGATATCATCAGCTGAGGGAATTTACCTACTTATAAACACTCCACCAGCCATAACAATACAACCAGAACATGTATGCACTGTCAGCAGTGCACATGAGTCACCATTGTCACCACAGTCACTCTTCCCCCACGATGATGTCACTGTGTGCTCTGACATCTTTCTATCAGAACCAGTATCAACTTTTGCTGCAGTGAGTCTTCAGGGGTCTCATCTTCGCTCCTCACATGTGTCATATTCTCCTTCAAATTCTTTCTGATTGTTTAAAAGGATAAAAAGTTGTCCTTAATGACTTTGATGGATCATCCACAGAAATGGAATCAAACGGAGCCATTTCTAAAGAAATGTCATATGGAAGGATACTGATAAACAGACAAAACAGTATTTTTAACTCGCAAACTAAAATGTTCAAGACAATAATTATACTCGTTTATGGCTGGTCATTCTGTGTGAACAGGTTTCTATTCATATCCCCCAAATGTCCGGGATATAATGGACTATTCATCTTGTGTTTTACTCACGAGCGGAAGCTCATTGGAACATAACCTCCTGATCATTAGTCCAATTTAGTCCATATTTCGGGAATGTGTCAATCAATCTTGCGATGTATCATATATAATGTGTATTTATATCCAATACTATGGGGGGCTTTAGCGGCAAAAGTTTCCGGGCTATATTTTTGCAACCGCTGGTCCCAATTAGTCAACATTTGGGACGTATGACTGGCCAGGCAGAGATCTAACTTGCCTCTTTTTATTCCAATAGTTTAAATTTCACTCACTAGAGGCAGCTTTTTGTTCGAAAAATGCTATTTTACGGCCAAATCTTTGTGACCGTCGCTCCGATCTAGTCCAAATTTGGGGCATATGACCGGACATGAGGAGATCTAAAATTGTATGTGACATATTTTGGTCCGATAGTTCATATTTAATAGTTTCACAGTGCTGTTTTCTGGACATAACTTCACATTTATTTCAGTAGGTGGGTTTGCTTGCACAACGAAGGGGATCGGGGGCCTTTCGGGGACATACTCTTGTTGTTGGACACGTTGATGTTGAACTGTTTCACTTTTTCTGTTTAAGTGAGCTGATGAGAGTTTTAATGATGCAACATCAAAACTCAGTGTTTGTGACATTAAGAATCCGTTATGGTTTGGATTAAAGTTTAATTCTTCTCACTTTGAGCATTTCATCGCCTAGCTTGAAGGCACTCGGGAAACCACACGAGTCGTGTGGAGGTTGAACCTCCGACCTTTGAGATCTGATCGCCTCTGTCTAACAATCCCAATTCTATCACTGAGCCTTGGGTGCCCATGACCTTTTCTCCGGTTCACCAGTGGTCCTTCCTTAGACCACATTGGTATGTTCTAGTGACTGCAGTCCAGCAGCACCCAACAAGAACTGGAGATTCTGATTCAGTCATCTAGCCATCACTCGGTGGGTTCACGTGGACGACCTTAGTCCGAATAGATTCAGAAAAGACGATAATAAGAAGAAAAATGCTGCTTGTGAACTTTCTTTTCCGAGTGAAAAGTCCCTTTTCAGAACAAGATTTCATTGTCTGAAAAACGTTTGGAAAGTCAACCGCTGAATGTTGCTGTTTCCAAAACAGTGTTTCGGAATTATCCCTGGTGATGGCGTGCCCGGAAGCACTTCTCAAGTGGTCAATGCCGGCATTTAATGATCCAGACCCCAACAGAGATTCTGTTTTTAACGCAAACTCCCAAAAAACGGCGTGGGGAAGTAATAATGAACTCTACAAACACGTCCAAGGAAAACCATCAGGAGCCGTGATGGACCCACGATGTGAACGGATCAGAAAGAGCTGAAAAACTTTAAAGACGCCCATTTGATGATCCGTCATGATGTGGGTCTGGTTAATCGGGATGACGCACGAGATGGTATATATAATATATATATTATAATATCTGATAATGTTATATTGTTAGTCAGATAAAGGCAATTAGATTAGACCACCGCGAACAAGATAGTCATCGGTGTTCACTTGAACTGTTGGTAGTTATAATGTTATGGCTCATCAGTGACCTGGGCCACACTGAAACAGTGGACTGTCTTTGTCAGCATGAACATTTTACATAAACATCTTTCTAAGAATGTCCACACATTATTCCACCTTTAAGGTGTTTGAAGAGTAAGATTTATAACGTTGCACTCTTCATATAGAAGAGTGCAACGTTAAAATACGTTAAAATACTGTTACGGAGATCTTTATGCTTTGTCTGAAAACAGAAGAGGGGAAAGATCAGACGGCTGCCGCCGCTGCATCCCACTGATCATCCAGAGGACCGGTTTTAAACTCCACCAGGCTGCTGCTATACACCGGGGGTCTTTATTTTTCCTACCTGCGAGCCTGTGGGATGTGTTTGATTTATAACCCGGCCCCGCCCGCATGAAGCAGCATGTACGCATTAAACACATACGTTTGTTTTAAATGCATACAAGCTGCTGCATGTTTTTTTGGACCCCACTTTCTCTTTTTATCCTGGGAGGTCATTGGGTATGTTTGATTTATAGCCCCGTCCCTCCTGGCTGTGTTTTCAAACGGGTTCAACCAGCCCACCACCACCCCTCCCCCGGTGTGGAAAGAATTAATAAAACACAAACACACTCTCAAACTCACACAGCTTCAGTAGGCTCAGCTTTACCCCGCTGCTCTCCCAAAATGTTTCTCATCTTCATCAGTGTTTTCGCTCACTGCACAAAAAACTGCCTGAGTCGGCAAAGTTTTAGTGCTTGTAATAAAAAAACAAAACAAAAAAAAACTCCTAACATGCCCAATCATTGACTTTAGATATTTTCATTTATATTTTATTCCACTCTTTTTCTATCTTTTTGAGCAAATTAGAATAAATTAAGTCAATTGAGAGACTGAAGAATAAATTATATACCCGAAAAGTTGGAGAGATTATGGAATCGTCATTAACGCCACAGATCCTTTTTATTGGGATTACTCAAATAGTTTTTTTCACGAATCATTGTCACATGTTACCTCTTCGTAGACCTCAGTGCCAGGAAGAAATGGATTGATTTTGGGAAAAGTCGATTGTATATTTCCAACAGTGGGAGGAGCTTAGAAAGCTTGAAATAGCGTCACTGAAAAAGTACCATCCATTATAGAAAGAAAGAAAAAGAAATCGCTTTTCTTGTGATAGAGTTAGAATTCCCTAACCTTATATTAAAGCCAGCGAAAAACCGTCATTTGAATCCCACCTGGGAACTTTTGGCCTTTCTGTGTGGACTCGGTGTGGACCGACTGGCGACTCTAAATAAGCTATGGGTGTCATCTGGGATAGGTTCTAGTCCCCTGTGACCCTGAAGCTGCTGTAGGGCGTGAGAGATGTTATCCAGGATGGATGTCAGCTTGGTTAAACCACCTCCCACCCACCTCCTCCAAAGAGTCCAGGGGGACAGTAAAGGACGGAGCTGGACCTCCTCACCAGCTTGTTGAGTCTTTTCCCAAAATGAGATGCTTTTCTTACTCAAGACAGGCTTCACAAGATTATTTCTCCTTTTGGACACACAATGAGACCTATTTCAGTCCCCCTGTGTGGCCACTCCTGACCCGTTGGATCCCCATGTGGACGGCCAGTACCCAACCCAACCAAATATGTCTAATACCATTTGGCAGGATTCTGGAGGCTGTTGTAAACGATGACATCATTTTGACACTTGAAAGCCGCCGGCTACAGAGAATCTTGCTGAAGAGGATAAATGCCACTGACTTCTGCAGACTGCTCCTTTAAACCTGTCTGCTTGTGTGTGGTTGCAGGTCCTGCATCTTCTACAGAGCGTGCATGGACATCCCCAGAGGAACGGAGCTGCTGGTTTGGTACAACGACTCCTACACCTCGTTTTTTGGGATCCCGCTGCAGTGCATCGCTCAGGACGAAAACTGTGAGTTTCATTTACGTCTTTATATTTTCCCTTTCTTCCCTCCTCTGTGTTGAACAGCTCTGTGTATGTTTGATGAGCATTGGCGCCTCAAGAGATTAATTCACCATTTTTCTTCTCAAACTCTTTGTTTAGTAGATAAGACAAAAAGGTTTTCCTCTGAGCCCTGCAGTGGTGGATCTAGCGGGGGGGCATGGGGTCTTGGTTTCTAGAGGATGCCTTGCCACCCCTGTTTGAATCATCTCCCATTTTTCAGATGTGATTTTAACATCTAAATACTCCAGGATACATATCAAGTAGTAGTTTATTTGAAGTGCTCTTATTCTGAAGGATTACAGTGTAGGCTAGCCTTAGCTGCTCCGCTAACGTTAGCTTCCAGAAAGTTACAATGTTCCTCGGGGTGATTAAATGTGAAGTGTATGATTACGTTCATTGTGCCGGATGTTTTCGGGGTTGTTCTGCTGTGGTTTATTTTGTCTAAACTGGTGTTACAAATAGCGAACTTTGTGTTTTGTGCTTTACTTGCGAGATGATGATTCTACACAGGATGGTCAAAGTTTCCTCATCATCTTCATGACTTCAGCTTGTCAAATTGTTTTTGGAAGTCTGAATTTTGCTGAAGGTCAACTGTCCATTTTCGTCTTCTTCTTCCTTTGTCTCCTTTTCCTTTCTTCTCACGCCGCCTCTCCTCTCTCCTCTCTCACTCGTTTTTCTCTCACACCGATTTACTATTATTTACATCTCCTTCAGTTTTCTGCTTCCTCCGACTGTTTAGATATTTCCCATTCTGCTTTTTCTGTGGATTTGACACTAACTCCCTGCAGGAGGGGGGAAAAAACACAAACCATGACTCTGGTTTTTTTTATTTTTTTTTGCACAAATTGAGCAAAGCACAAAGCACGAAGGAGGACAGTTTAATCTGTGGAACCTAAACGGAGCTGAATCGAATTAGAGGCTCGTCTTTCATGGAGTCGCAGTTTAACCAGATCGTGCTGATTGCAAATTAGAGACGTTTGGCCACAGAGTGGTTTGTTTTACAGACGGAACGACTCTTTTACATGGCATTCTTCATCATGACACGACTACGACAGCTTCACACACACACACACACACACAAACTCATACACACTCACAGACTCACACACACACACAGGCTCACACACACACACAGACTCACACACACAGACTCGCACACACAGACTCACACAGATACACACACACACACAGACTCACACACATACTCACACACACAGACTCACACACATACTCACACACATACACACAGACTCACACACAGACTCACATACAGACCCACACACACAGACCCACACACACAGACCCACACACACAGACCCACACACACAGACTCACACACACAGACTCACACACAGACTCACACACATACAGACTCACACACACAGACTCACACACATACACACACAGACTCACACACACACACACACACAGACTCACAGACAGACTCACACACACAGACTCACACACAGACTCACACACACAGACTCACACACATACACACACACAGACTCACACAAACACAGACTCACACACATACACAATAACACACTCACACAGACACACACATACACAATAACACACTCACACAGACACACACACAGACTCACACACATACACAATAACACACTCACACAGAGACTCACACATACTAACACACACAGACTCACAAATACTAACACACACACACAGACTCAAACACATACACACAGACTCTCTCACTCACAGACACGTACACAAAAAAGAGGGTCTAGAGGTCAACACAAGGAAAATGAAATATTTTGGCAACATTTAAATCGATTGACACCCGCACTGTAAAACCTGAGAATGGCAGAAACCGACTTCCTCATATCCTTTAAGTCAAGTAACGCAAGTACACGAATCAGCCATAATATTAAAACCAGCTGCCAAATATTGCATCGCCTTTTTCTGTTCGTCTCTGTTTAGTTCTTTCTCTCAGAACCAGCAAAGTTTCTATTATTAGTTGTAGGAGCAAGGGATGTATTTTGGTTCCAGAAACTTTTCTATTTGGAAACGCGTTTGTGTTTGCGCGTCACTCGGGCGCTTAAGAGGAAATTATCTTTATCACCAGCACCTGTGAGTCAGTTTGTTTCTGGATGAGAGAACGAGTACGCGCTAGTAATTTCTCTTGATCGCTTCATTTTGCTTCGATTTGCTTCATTTTCCTTTTTCCGTTGCTTTGCTTTGTGGTCCTTTCAACATGACTTCAAAATGTTTTTATGCAAAATAAATAAGTTTAACTTCTGAGTCAAGACTGTTGCTCCTGATTGGACGCGGCACGCCGGACAGAACTCCTACTTGTTTGTTTTGTTTTCATCCTGCGTACATAAAACATATTATTGCTCTTTTAACAAAAGGGTTTGAAAAATAAATTCATTTATAAATCCATTTAATTGGAACAAAGTTAGACACTTTTTCTATGCACATACACATATAAACATATTCTCATGTATACATACATACTTCATGCACGCAGAAGTTGATTATTCTTACACCAACGCCCTTTGTTTCCAATTTTGACAAAATTACGCTAACAACACCGGCTGGCCCTCGCTCCCCACGCGCATCCATGAGCATTGAGGCATTGGAGCGTAAGTCTTTGGCAAACTGACTCTTCAGGGGGGTTGTGATTGAAGGGTCGTCTCTCGTGAGCAGCAGCAGGTTTAACGCCACTTGGAGTCTGGATATTGTTGGTGGTGGCTGATGACTCTGCTGAGACTGATGATTGATGAAGGAGATGGGTAGGTGGAAGGTGCGCCAACCAGCAGCATGAATGAGCTATATGGATGGAGAGACTCGTATTCAAAATGAAGGAAGCGAGACGATTATAGGCTAATGATGCACCATGACATGAGAGTTGCTGCAGTTGGCTCATGAGAAATACTCAACGCCAGAGACCGCGAAGTGGGAAATTATGTGTGAAAAGGTTAGAAAGATAGATTAGTATGAAAATGGCCGTAGTGAACAAGGGGATAGTCTTCCTGACTGAACTTTCTCTAGAGCCTCATTTCAGTCTGGGGGAGTGATAAGCAAAATGACAAGCTGGGTGGCAGCAGGGCAGAAAGAACAGGCAGAGAGAGAGAGATTGGAGGCTGTTGCATGTTGAATACACCGTGTCGTGTGTACAGCAGTGCTGCTCGAGTCGTCTGCTGGAACTAGCTTGCAGGCTTCGCTCTATTTTTGGAGATGATCTGATCCAGTCGTATAGCTATTGCAATTTGGCTTTCATCTCAGATTCTCACACTTTTTATGTTTCCAAGAACAACTTCAGGACAAAATGTTCACTTCCTGCCTAATATATCCCTTCGACTGACAGCATCGGAATGCCTCTATTGTCTTTGCACAGCTATACAGTGAACTAAGGCGATGCATGCATGCATACACAATAAAAGCAAAATGAAAACGACATCATTTTGCACAATAAAATATCACTCGAGATATTAAATGCTAACGCTGGATTGTCTGCAGGTCAGTCCAAGCTGTCACTGTTAATGCACTCATCTGGAAAGGCTTTGCACAGTCCAAATATTAATTATTGCAAAGTTTCACAATTTTGGATCAGGGTTCAGTGGTTTGATGATATGCAGATAGAAACTGTTGAAGAGTGTGGAGGCCTTAATAGACCGGTATCGCATTTCAGGGAGCTTATAGTGTAGAGGTTGTAGCCAGGATGAGATGTGTATGTTATTCTGTTACGGGGCAAATAAACAATGGGTTCTCCACATGGAAAGGCAGTTATGAGTCAGCCATTTTCTGTGCTGAGTTATTTGCAGAGTCACTCCACTATGGTTGAGCATGCTTTCAATGGAGCAGCGTTAGAAGGATTCAAGCATCTTTGTCCGCCTCATTGCCCTCAGTAAATAAGGGAGAAGATAATCAATGTTAATCTGACTTCACCTGTCAGTGGTTGCAATTTTATGGCTCATCAGTGTAATTCAAACAAAGTGATATTTGCTTTTAGTGGAAGGGCTTTATCATTCATCAGTTCCATTTGTAATAGGGCTGGAACCTATCCAAACTGGTATTGGGCGAGTGAGGGATCCAGAGAAGATAAGAGGAGAAGACAAACTTTCTCGGTCACAAGTATCAGAAGTTCATCTTTGACCGGTTCAGCGATAACTAGATAAAAACACACGGCGACTGGAAACAGTACAGCGAGAAGAAAAAGGCCCTGTTTCTCCAGATGGATTTGAACCCAGACCCTTGTTGCCGTGAGGTAACCGTGCTAACCACGCTACCCAGTTCTTATTATAATTTATGATAAATAATAGTCAAGGCAAACAAAGCCTGGAGGATTTCCTTTTTTCCATCCAGCAGTGAAAAAAGTTTGTTCACATCCAAATGAAAAGAAATTAAATTATGCTTCTTTTGTACCAACTGGAAGACAGCGGCTCTGCTCCAAATTAAAGGCTTATTTGACTGAGTTTTCCATGGTATTGTTATTGCTGATTGTGCCCACAATGGATGCGTGTGACATCCAAACTCTGCTCGGAGGCCAGCAGGACTGTGAGACTTTGTTTCTTCAGTCGAGCAGACACATAAAGATTTGACCTCTCTTAATGCAGACAGTACTAAAGGAGCACATTCCAATCGGCGTCCGTCCAGCGGAGCCGCAAATTCTCTCTAGTTTTTTTTTATTTTCAATCTGTATTTGGTTGTCTGTCAATGACAAAAAATTCAACCAAGGACCAACCATCACCTTGAAATTTTGTCCATGTCGCCTCAGCTTATATGCCAATTCGACCGATCTTCATGGTTCTGGGAATATTTGCATCTCGTCTCGTTGATGATCCATCAATATGTTTGGTAAGATGCTAACCAGTGACATAAAGCTAACTAACTAACTATCAGTGATAATTTAAACCAGAATCAAGAAATACATTTTACCAAAGGGTAACAACCTCAAGCAGCATCAAGTTATACGCACTTATCTTGGAGTATGGGGACTGGTGGTGGTGGCTGATGACTCTGTTGAGACTAATTAATGATAAAGTTGACCGATCTATGGGAGGGGGGCAGTTTGATGCGTTGGAGAATTTTCTGCTGGGGAACCTTGAGTTCTTCCATTCATTGGCAGGTAGCACCTACCCAAACTTTGCCGCATTCCCTAGTGGGAGTGGCCTCTTTCAGCCGGACATTGCTCCCTGACTCACTATAGAAATGGTTCAGGGAAGATTTGAGGAACAGCTCAATGCTTGACCTCCAAATTCCCCGGATCTCAATCAAATCCAGCATCTGTGGGATGTGACGCACATGTCACGGAGACCTCACCACCTCATTCGATTATTTACTGGACTCCAAAGATCTGCTGCTAACATCTTGGTACCAGATACCACAGCACACCTCCAGTGTTCTGCTGGGTCAGACCTGTTCGGGTGGGTAAAGGGGTACCGACACAGAATTTAACAGGAGGTTATAAAGTTATGGCTTACTGGTTCGTCACTGACCAATGATTAGAAATATTTCATTTCCTATATTTCCTAAATTCTAGACTTGAGTTCTAGAACAACTGCAACATAAGACAACTCCAAACCCACAGACTATCAAAGACAATCACCCCGTGGTTGTTTACTCCTGCATGCTCCCTCCAATCACAGCCTGTCGGCTTGACGCTGTGCAGCCCCAACGCCGCCTAACAGCAACAACATGTGCGGCGAGAGAAAAAACGACCACTGGGGTGGGAGTCCTCACTGTCTTTCTTTGTCTTCATGTTCCTCCTCTTCTTCTTTTCTCCCTGGTTTTTCTTTTGCCTATTTTGGTTTGGTTAGATTTTCTCTCGTTTGTCCAAACTACCTGTTCTTACCTGCTTAACAGCAGGTAAGATGACAGGGCAGGTCAAGATGAGACGGATCGGGACCTGACACGTTAAGACAAGACAGGACAGGATCAGACCGGACAAGACGAGGCTGGTCAACCCGGGACAGGTCAAGAAAGGACAGGTGAAGACTAGACAGTTTAAGACAGGACAGGTCAAGACAGGTAGGGACAAGACAGGACTGGTTGAGACAGGTCAAGTCAGGACAGGACCAATCAAGACAAAACAGATGAAGACCAGACCAGACAAGTCAAGACGAGACATACCAGGACCAGACACATCAAGATGAGACAATTTGAGTCAAGACAGGACAGGATCTGACCGGTCAAATAGAGATGGGACAAGTCAGGCAAAGACAGGTTGAGACAGGACATGACAGGAAAGGTCAGATAAGATAGATGGAACATCCACACAAGTGAAATTTAAAAGGAAGTACGAGTATGTGTTTATATGTGTGTATGGATAAAGAGGAGGAGGGGATGCAGAAGAAAGGAGGACAGGAGACAACGCTGTGAGTGAAAGACATGTGACAACAGGAGAGATGAGGAAGAGAAAACAGTAAAGTGGATCGGAGAGGGGCAAGGAAAGGAGAAAAAAGGGAGGAAAGTAATATCAGAGGAAGAGGAGCGAAGAGAAAAGGAGAAGAGTCGAATCATAAAGGTGTGACGTACAGATAGTGGAGAGGAGTGAAGAGAAAAAGAGAAGAGTCGAATCATAAAGGTGTGAAGTACAGATAGTGGAGAGGAGTGGAGATGAGGGTTGAAGGAAAAAAAAAGAGAGGGATGAAGAGTTTAGAGGAGGATGGAATAGAGGGAAGTGAACGATGAAGATGAAGTCAGCACCTCTTTACTGCTCTACTCTGTACACACTCACATCTCTACTTTAAGTGACATATTATTATTACCTTTATTATAATTGCCTGTATTGATTTTAGGAAACTTTATTATCTAACTTATCATTATTGATCGCTAACAAAGCTCTGGCAACGCAATCTAAACGATACTTCACTCCAGTAAAGAGAGGAAGAGGAAGACACTTAAAGAGAACAAAGATGCAAACAGGAAGTCTCTGGAGTCAAAGTCCAGCGGTACATTCAGAAACGTAAAAGAATTATTACTTTCAACAACTTTACAATAAAATAGTGTTTTATGTTTTTTATTTATTACTTGATATCTTATTCCTTTCTCTCAAAGTAAGTTACATTACGTCATCATGCTACAGCCATTGTGTGGGTCCCCCCATGGAGGTCTGGACCCCCAGGAGACCTCTGAGGGTGTGCTGTGGTACCAGATACCAGAAACCAAAGCAGCAGATCCTTTAAGGCCTGGGCGTTGTGAGGCGGAGCCTCCATGTATCAGACTTGTTAGTCCGGAATATCCCTCAGATGCTGGACTGCATTGAGATCTGGAGAATCCGGATGCCAAGTCAGCACCTCGAACTGGTGCTGACTGAAGGAATGCTTCAACATTCCTGCAGTCAGTGGGTCAGAGAGCGTCATCCTGCCATTAGGGAATACCGGTTCCATGAAGGCGGGTCCATTCACATGAATGGTAGGACACAAGGTTTCCCAGCAGAACATTGCTCCCTCAGCTCGGCTTCTTCACATTGTTTACTCTTCATCCGGTCAGCTTCTTCTATCCCTCCATGGTCCATGAGGTTGACTTTCCAGTTGCTGGTCCTTCGCCGCAGAACTCTGTGTTCTGAGACCAGCATTCATTTTTGTGCTGCACTAGTTCTTCTGTGGGTCCAGACGAAACCAGATAGTCTTCGCTGTCCTTTAGTAATCAATCAGTGCTGTGTGCCCAGACTCAGAAAATAATTTCTCTTGGATTTACTGAATCCAGTTATATAAATACATTCCACCAAACTATTGTGTGTTACATATAATTGAATGACCGGATTAAGATGAATAAAGTGCAACCGACGTGACTGTATTAAGCTAATGCTAATAATCGGGTTCTCTTGGATGGATTGATTGATATGTGATGTTCAGCAGTCTGATTATATGATTCACTAAATACTGTTAAATTGCATTTAAGCAATCAACTTCCATTGCTTCGGTTTAAGGTAGACCAGCTCAAGTGTTTGGAAATCTAAAATAGATTTTCTAGTTATTAGTTTGGATATTGGTACAATAATTTAATAAAATAACTTACAAAGTTCACGTTTTTGATTGCACGACCCTTTTGTCCTTCCTTAGACCACTTTGGGTCTAAGAACCCAGTCATCTAACCAAATTTGGATTAATCTCTCAGTTAAAAAAGTCCCCAAAAATACACTATGTCCTATTAATAGAGTAATATTTACTAGAAAACTACAAAAAAAAACTAGGCCTAAGCCTTCGTCCCCAACAGTAAGGATATATATCGCTGTAAAGTCCCCAATCCCCTGCATTGTACAGGCAAGACCTTAATTGAAATCAAATTAAAAGTCCAGTTATGTCCATAGTATTTTTCCTAAAATACAAAAATTCCCCGTCAGTCAATAAAATATGAAATATTAGAACTAATAGAGTAAATATGATGTAGTCAAGATCTCCTCAAGTCATTTCATTTGCACCAAATTTAAATGGGATCAACATTTGAGGAATTATGGCCCGCAAATGTTTGGAGATAAAGCTCCCCCTAGTGTCGCAAGTACAGAACCAACCTTTCCCAAAATCAATCCAGTTCTTCCTTTAACTAAGGTCTATATGGGTATAGAATGTATAAATGATCCAGGAAATGATTTTTGACTTCTGTCCTTTTTTTTTGTTTAAAAAAAATTGGTCCCCCTACTGACAAAAATATGAACTATTCAGTTTTTGTTAAGTTGAACAAATTGTACGATTGTGACAAATAAAGACTTCTTCCTCGTCAGAACATGATGTTTACAAGATAGATCCCCTCGAGTCGATTCATATTCACCAAATTTGGACTAAATCAGACCAACAGTTGAAAAATGATGGCCCAAAAACGGGCGCAAAGACGATTCCGTAATATCCCCGATTTTTGGGAAATGTAAAATAATGTGTAAAATAAAGCACAAAACAAAAACTGAGTCTATTTGTGATGAAATGAGTTTTAGATGGGCATCTTTGTTCCAAACAAATATACTGTTGCCAGAAAGGAGTTCAGAGTGGGACTAGCACACTGGTTTTTGGATCTTTGGATAAACTGACAATAACAGAGGGAGGAGGAAGAGTTTTAACATCAGACCGGAGCTAACGGATGAAGAGGCCGACTGAGATCAAGGGTGATACCACCCCCCGAGTATCTTCAGCATCAAACACTCACTTCCTACGGGTTTGAAAAGTTGCTTTTAAAACTTGTTCTCCATCAGACGGGAGAATGTGGTCGCTTTGTATTCATGTCACACGTCTGTGGAGGAGGACACACCCCCTCACAACCAGAGAAAACGCCGCACTCTGCAATGTTGCAAAGTCCATCTGCATAATTCTCCCATTTGGATGATGCATTTCACGCGCCGCTCAAACCTTATTGACTTGCATTTTTTGTATATGAGGTGTTTGTTGCAAAATGAATTAAGTGTTGGCGAGCAGCGAGTAACGCGAGCGTCGATAGTGCTGTCGGCCAACTTACAGATGGTGTAATTATCTCCTCATAAGGTTATTAGAGGATCAATGGGGCCTGGTGGCCTGCTAGCACAGGTGAAATGATGAAGGATGTGAACCCGTCATGACGACCTGAACAGCCAGGATGAGCAGCATGGAGACATTAGAGGGAGGAGAACGAAAGTAAAAACTGAACATGAACTGGTTCCAGTTTGGACTAGATCCACCCAGACCTGATTACTATGTTCAACCACATCATCCCTTCGGTAGACCATCTCCGGATGCAGGAAGTTGCCTCCTAGGTCTCTCCAGTAGCGCACTATACCGTCATCAAAAGACATTCCAGCAGGATGTTGAGGGCGTTCGACAGCTGTTTCTACGGTTCTGGGTCTTCTCAGATCCACAGTAAGACACATTATCTACACATGGACAAGACCCGGAACAACAGCTAACCTTCAAAGAAGTGGACCGTCTTGGTGAAGGCTCATTGAGGAAGACCCAACAAACACAACCAAGGATCTTCAGGCCTCTATCACCTCGGTAAAGGTCAGAGGTCATGGCTCCAATCTACCAAAGTAACGCCGCTAAAATGGCATCATGGGACAGTGGTGAGGAGAAAGCCACTGCTGACCCAGAAGAACATTATAGCTGGTCTAAATTTACCCACAACCCACTTCGATGAGCTACTGAGCAAATCTTTTCTGCACTGATGAGTGGGAAGTTGAACTGCTGGAAGACATGGGTCCCGTTCCATCTGTTGGAAACCAAATAATTTCTTCCTCTAGAAGAACATCCGACCACCACACTTCACTGCCCCCTCCAGGAGGGGGCAGTGAAGTGTGGTGGAAAGTATCTGCTGCTTCAGGACCAGGAGGACATGCATTATTGAAGGGAGAATGTCAGGTCATCATTCCGTCTACCGCTTAATGGATCCGAAGGTATAAAGGTAAAGTTCTGGAGTGGTCTAGTCAAAGTCTGGAGCTGAACCCCGTTGAGATACTGTGGTGGAACTAGAGAAGATCAGTTCATGCTCACAAACCCTCCTATGTAGCGGCACTGAAGAAGTTCTGTAAAGAAGAGCGGGTCATAATTCCACCACAGTGTCAGAGACGGATCTCCAGCTTTCAGAAGAGTTTGGTTCCAGTTGCTGCTGCTGAAGGAGGAACATCTAGATGTTAAGTTCAGGGGGATGGTTTAAATATTGAATGACCTTTAGATCAAGATCCGACACAGTCTAGCCTGGGATACTCACAAAAATAGAATATTACAGGATTGTATTTCCTGGATCAGTACATCCAGGAAAATGATGAAGGACATCCAGAATATTACCTGATTAGTTTCGGGGAACAGACTGAACGTTTACAGAAGGTTAGATCCGATGAGTCATTCCACATTCCAAGTTTTGTCCGAACAAACCGGTTCTTCAGAGTGTAAATTCAAACCACAGTCCTCGGGCGTTACAGAAAGACAAATCCTCCGAGCCTCATGCCATAGTGAATGAAGGATTATGAAGTCCAGGTCTGTCATTTAGTCCGATCACAGAGCAGAACACAGCAGATATTTGGGTCAAGTGAGGACAGATGGTTCCCCCAAAATCTGATTTGCACACTTTTATATAATGTTTTATATCTTGTTAACGTCATTGTAAATGACTGTTTTATTCACCAGCGACACTTCTGCGTCCTGTCTGCTCATTTGATCAGCACACGACTCTTATCTGCTCATTCTGTGTTCACGTACGGGTTCTGTCCCAAAACTCTTATTCTGTCTCATATTACTTTATTTTTATTATAAAAACCATATGTAAAACATATCAACTTCTCAAAAAGGGAAACAGAGCTGAATTAAAACCAGAAATATAAATTGATTTCAACTTTAAATAAGCAGCTGTAACTGTGCTTGTGTTACACCAATCAGCCATAACATTATAACCACTTGCCTAATAATGTGCAGGTCCCCATTTTGACACCAAAACAGCTCCGACCCTTTGAAGCCTGGACACCAGCAGACCTATGAAGTCTTTTTATACACTTTTTTTATTTTGGTTTCCATCAACAAAATGTTGATGGATCGTCAGAATGAGCAACAACAAAACTTCCAGCATAGTCACACTGACATTGTCATCATGCTGGAAGTCAATCTGTTCTGAGACCCTATTTCAGAAGTAGCTTTAACTTCACAGCCGTTTGGGTCAAAACAGCTCTTCTGTGGGTCCAAACAGAAACATCAACACAGGTAACCAACTGGTGAAGTAAGACCCTCCCCCTTGTGCCTCAGGCCGCTGGAGTCAAAGACAGAAGTTACATAAAGAGTCTTTCTTGAAACTATTTTTCCCTGAAACCAAACACCTACCTAACCAAATGATTTCTTTTCTTTTATGCCTGCAGTAAATGTCCCAGGCACCGTGGTGGAAGCCATGACCCGGCAGGAGTCCCTCCAGTCCTTCAGCAAAAACAGCAAACCTTCCTCCTCCTCGTCTTCAGCGTCTTCTACTCCCTCCTCCACCCTCATGCGCTCCATGGTCTTCCCTCACGCACCTTGTTCTAAGAATTTCTCCCTGATGGACAAGGTTGGGATTGGCATTCAGTCGGACACCAGTTTTGGCCAGTTGGGGTCAAAGAACCAGCGAGTTCTGGCGAGCCCAACTTCAACCAGTCAGCTGAGCAGTGACTTCAGCGACTGGCACCTGTGGAAGTGTGGCCAGTGCTTCAAAACCTTCACCCAGAGGATCCTGCTGCAGATGCATGTCTGTCCACAGAATCCAGACAGGTAAGACCGAACCTATTCAGGGTCTAAGTGTCTGTGTGAGTGTTAATGCTGGATCCCCTCGCTGTCTGCATCCCAGTATAGACCCGCAGGTCCAATTCATGTCCGCTGATTTCGAATACACACGCCGAAGACAAAGATCTACAGTTCTGTGACTACTTCTCTCTCTACTTCTTCTTTCTCTGAGATGGAAGAACTCAGAACCCACATTACGCCTCTGCTGCGTTTATGCAAAACAGGCCCGCCTTGAAAAGTCTGTGTAAAAGGGGACCAAAGTTTGGACTGGCCACTCACCATAACTAAGATGAGATCCTGGACATTGCCCGCTTCGGGTTATAGATGCGTAAACTAGAGTCTTTATTGCCGGGTTGGTAACCCTACTGCCTCGGCTGCACTGGGCGGTACATCTCTCTCACTGCAGGGAGAAACTGTTGGAGGAATATTCTTCTCCTCCACCAGCTCAGAAACAGTCCCAGTCTGAGCTGGAATTGGTTCAAAACCCACTCATGCTCACTCAAAGTCAACATAAGCATGAAATAAACAGGTTCCCAACCACATCAAAGCGCCGGGCTACAGACAATCTGTTAATCTGAAACCATACTTCTCTCCAGCTGGGCACCACTTCATCCGTCACATTTTCTCAGATTCAGTTGTGCCCAATAACTGGGAAATCTTTCAGTTTATATTTTGGGTTAATTTTACACTCTGTAGACATAAACAACAAGGACGTAATCATCTCGGACTTTTGAAGATGCCCCGGACTTGAGCAATGGTCTAATCTTCATCCAGCTATGTGCCCGGTGGAGGAGTTTCTTAGCCAATCTATAGAGGCCTCCGCTGGGGGGAGGGAGGGGGCTTTTTGAAACTGCACAAAATTAAGAAACAATCCGGACCGTGGTGCTGGGAATGCTTCCTAAACTACCTACTTCCTCTAAAGCATAAAGCACAGTTGGTCAGTCATTGTCACGGTGGGTTCCTGCAGAAACCCGAGCTCCTGCATTAACTTAGTGTTTATTTTCTATCTATCAGAGCCCCCCACCTGAGAGTAGAACTTCTGTCCACGGCGGGATCTTTTGCGAGAGAACAAAGTCTGGCGTGTCCCTCCAATTCATCAGCCAAGGGTCTACCAGATCCAAAATGCAAGTTAATCATCCGCTAGAGGCCTTTAAGTCTATAACCGGCATTCAGTCAGAGAGTAAAAAAGGTATTATGTTCTCAGTGCTCTAATAATGATTTCTCATTCCATGGGAAGAAACTGCTTTATACTGTTTTAAAATCCTGTGTTTTCTTAAATGGACTTAATTGTTCTAAAAGCATCCTTTGCCCCCACCATTATCTCCCTACACTGGTTCTGAACCTTCATACACAGGTGTGCAAATCCTGGTGATGATTAAATTCTGGCGACGTGACGTGTTTTGCAGCATTTAAGATAAATAAAATTAAATAAGTCGTTTAGTGTTTAATTTCACATTGTGGGGTTGAATCAGAAGCTACTGGACTCCCCGGCAGTCAGGTACAACCGAGGCAACCTCGGAGCTCTGGCCACCTTCGCCCCTACCCTTTCCCAGCCATCCCAGGAGGTCTGGTCCGGCAGGGAAGAGGTCCTGCTAGGCGATCCTCCCACATCATTCGGCCATCCCTTTCCCACCGAGTTGAACCCCCCCACCCAGATTTCTTGGACTCCTCCACATCCAAGTGTTCCACGAATCAGGTCTTCATGTTTTACCTTCTTTTCAGGGGTCTTCTCTAGAGCCAGTGTTCAGTTTGTCCGTTCCACGGTACAAACAAGGCACCACAACGTCATGGTCTCCATGGAGGAGGACCCACCGCTGCTCTAGTTACCCATATGGAGTCAGACATTATGAAAATAAACATGTTACATTCAAGTTGTAGTTTTTGAGATAAGCTGGCGAACCAGACATTGAGTTGTACTGTACTCGTTTACGTGTGTTGGAGTGAAGAGAGAATAATTGTTTCGTTTATAAGATCTGCCAACTTAATTATAAATCGGCACGAATGGAGGACAGAGCGAGAAGAGGAGGTTAAAATGTGTGTGTGTGCGTGTGTGTGGGACTGAGGATGTATTGGAAAATTTTTGCTTAGCTTTATTTTTTGCAGGGAGAGTCAGAACGGCAAATAAATCAGCGCTGTGCGTCAGTGAGAAATACCTCGCCTTACGGTGACGGGGCCAGGAAAACAGATGCCACTTATTCAATAAACTAATACTCATAGGGAAGAAAAATGTGGGCTGGATGGGGAGGAGGGCGGGAGGGTCGATGTGGAGCTGCCTGTCAATAGGAGGGTTTTATGGGACAGAGGAGCAGATAAAATTCAGCTGAACAAGCCAAACAGATCGGAGTCCTGATGCTTCAAGGCCCGACTCTAACTCACACTCCTATGAAAAGATGAAGCTCCCCTTTTCATGCTCACATTCAATTAGAAACATTTTTCTTCTAATTGAATGTCATTATACGTAAACGCTGACAGGAGGGCAGTCTGAGCAGAAGAACAAACCTGTGGAGTGAGTCCAAAATATTCCCGCTCTCCGTCTGACCTAGTATGTCAGATGAATTTAGAAATGTCATTTACGTCCTCAGCTAGCTTAAAGATTTCATTCACTTGGAGATTTAGCTGTAAAAGTTTTCAGGCCCTGATTCTATCGACCGTTTGTCTGATTTAGTCCAAATTTGGTGAATATAAATCGAGCCAAGGAGATCCATCTAGTTTATTATTTTACTCACTGCACAGAACCTTTTTACAAACAATACTGTGCATGTCCCTCCCCTTTTATCTGGGCTGGGGACCGGCACTGGAAGTACACTGATTTGTGGCACCGCTGTGGCCGGGTTCCTCTGTATGTATGGATGGACGGAATGAAAATCAATAAACTCGAAAACAGTTTTCTCCATTTGACCCGTCTCTGAGGAGCAGTGGGCGGTGAAGCGCGTGAAAATGGCGAGTCCTCCTGGTCCCGTCCAACAAGACCTGTGTAGAAGCACATGAACTTTGTGGTACTTCTGTGCCTCTCTTTTAGCTTTTCATTTCCATAACTGCTTGTGTAGATTTATTAAAATCTGTTTTGGACATTTAAGTTTTACTTCCCACCTTTGTAGCACTTTTTAGTTTTATTATTTGTATCATTATAATTGCTTTCCCATCATTGCCCTCCTTTCTTTTCCTTCCTGATTCCTCCCTCCCTCCCTCCCTCTCCCTTCATACATATTTATTGATGCTTATTGATGGGAACATTTGGAGCTGAAGAGTGATGGCTCTTTATATCAGCTTTAAAAAAAAGAAATAACACCACCACACCTCCTCCTCTCAGCTCCATCTCTTTCAGGTTTGTTTTTCCTGCCGAGTGTTTCTGAGCTTTTTGTCGTTTTTTCTCCCCACCCGTGTGTCATTTCGATAAAATCCATCACCAGAGGAGCAGTTTGTTTATGTCAGCGGGGCTCTTTAAACGGGTATCAGGATACTGTTTAAGTTTGGCAACGGCGTAGAGTGATGGATCAAGAAAAAAAAAACAGAAATTGACTCGCAGGTTTGACATACTACAGAAGAAACGCCATAGAGAGCGCGGCGCTATGAGCAACATTAATAACCGCCGCTGCCGTGATGGATGTGTTTACTGCGCCGCTGTTTAAACCTCATCAGTGGTTTTACTGTAAATGAGCTGTTTCTGAGACTCTGATCTCCAGGTTTCACATTCCAGCTCTCCATCTGCTGTCAGATGGTGTTTAGGAGTGAAGTATGGAAGTGTCTGTGGATGTAATCACACGCGTGTATCGGCACAGACTTCTGCTCATTGGTTATTATATCCCCGAGTAGTCTGGGCTATTTATCATGGAGTCATCGTCGCCACCGCTGAGTCCAACGCCGTTCCTTCACGTCAAGGCGATAACTCAAAAAGTATCGCACAGATCATTTTCACATAGACCTAAGTATGAGGAAGAACTGGGTCGATTTTGGGAAATGTTGGTTCTATATTTCTGACACTAGGGGGAGCTTTATTTCCAAAAGTATTCCTGCCAGAATTTCTCAAGCTTTATCTTGTAATTGTCATGTTTTACTCACTAGGGGGAACTTTTTTAAAGGAAAAAAAACCAATCAGGGCTTGTACATTGCAGGGGGGTTGGGGGCTTATCCGGGATAGGCCCTCGCTGTCGGGGTCAACAGCCTAGGACTAGTTGTAAGTTGAGCCTCTCTCTGGAATTACATCCCCAAAATAAACTTCCAATAACTCCACAAATATCAGGTGTATCTACATAATCTTGCAGGTAAGACCTTAACCTGTTACTATGTGTGAGTAATCTGTTACTCCGTGTGAGTAATCTATTACTATCTGTGGGTAATCTGTGATTAAACACAAACTCATTCCAGTATTTCTATCCACACCTGATTATTTAATATAAACAAGGCTCTTACATTATAATATTACAGAAACACCATGAAACCAAACAATCAGTGAATTTTACTCAGAAACTCTTTGAGAACAATGAGTAAGACCACAAAGTTCCTGGATTTTTACACAGATTCTGTGGGACAGGACCAGCAGAATTCTCCATTCGGACCAGCTGCATAGACAATGGAGCCATAATGTGCCCAAAATGGGATTTTTGACCCCAGAGAGGAATTGTGGCTGCAAACTACCACCGATGTCCACTAGAGGGAGCCACATAGACACCTATGTATGAAACCTTTGGCTTCATACATCAATGTTTATATGAAAATCTAGAATAGTGTCCAAAATCTAGCTAGAACCCTGCTATGGGCCCGTCGGGGGAAAAACACTTAAACGAATTAAGATCTTCATGATATATGTGTTTATATAATCGACTGAGTTCATGGTTCCTCGGTTTTTTCCGGCGATCTCTCTCTACTCACTTCCTCTCCCATGAGTGACGGACAACGGTAAAGATCCAGCTGAGATGAACGAGTGTGGTTCTGTTTTGAGCAGTGTAACATTTACATCTACGTATTAATGATCATCTGAATGCTTTAACTAATTCACATTAAGTTTTTTGCAATCAACAAAAATGTGCGTTTTGTCCTGAATTTCATGTTCGAAGTAGAATATATGGACAGGCTTATGGATCTGAGCGACTTTAAAAAAGAGTGCGATGGCTAGAAGACTGGATCAGAACATCTCCAGAGCTGCAGGTCTTCTTGGGTGGTCCTGGTCTGCAGGGGCTGGAACCCTCAAAATGGTCTAAGGGAAGACAGCCATAGAACTGACGACAGTGTCATGTGCATCCAGGATTCACTGATACATGCAGGGAATTCACAGTTATCCCATGTCCTACGAAGTTCTGAGTGACAGAGTGACTCTGCCGATCCCAGCCCACTGCTGAAGGTTCCTACAAAGGTCTCACCAGGATCTCAGCATGCCTGTGGGGCAATGGAAGAAGGTTTTCTGTTCTGATGAATCCCATTTATCTACATCATGTGGAAGAGATGGCACCAAAGATGAGAAACCAGGGAGGACAGTGCGATGCTCTGGACCATGTTCTGCTGGGAAACCTTGGTACCTACCATTCATGTGGATGAAGCCCCCCCCCTTCATGGAAACAGTATTCCCTGATGTCGGTGGCCTCTTCCAGCAGGATGATGCTCCCTGACCCACTGACCCACTGCAGGAATGTTTCAGGATTGGTTCGAGGAACACAACAACCAGTTCAAGGTGCTGAACTGGTTGGAACATCTGTGGGATGTTCTGGACCAACAAGTCCGATCTCGCAGCTAAGGGGTCTGGGAGAAACGGCTGCTCCCTCTCTTGTTGATTCTTGTGTTGTTGTTCTTGTTGTTCTGTCTGCTGCTCCTGACTGTAAGCAGCGTTTCCCATCTGGGATCGTGAAATAACTCTCCTCTCTGTTAGCCGAGTAAATTCACAATAACACAATTAACTCAAACTGCTCGCACGTCAGCCCTCACCAGGACTGTTTCTCTCCGCTGCTGAACCCCTGACACGCAGCAGATTTATCAGCCGGCACCGAGGACGTATTTGCATCTAACACTAACACAGATGTGTGTTGTCCCTGCCGGACACGCAGATGTTGTGAGAAATTACTTTATTCTCTTTTACACTCTGTAGCCGCAGGACTAACTAATACCGATCCATCACCATGATGGACGGGCTTGTAGAAATTCCTTCAAAGTCTATTTATATCTGCCATGTTTGCCGCTACAATAACATCAACACACAGCATGTATGGATTCTAACATGTTTAAACTGAGGTCTGTATCAAGTTTCACGTCGTCCCATCAACAGTTCTGCTGTCCAAAGTTCCATCTGGACACTCTTTGTCTCAAAAATAACCAAAAACTGGCACACGCTGTCTCCATTTTTTATTATTTGATGGAAACAGTGTTGCCAAACACATTTGTATAATAATTACAGCATTTCTACAAAATGATCCCCCTTGTGCGTAAATAATGCCAAGATTCCTGGAATGTACGATAATTTCATCCTTTTTTACGACATTTTCATGACTAAAATATCTCATTTTTATAATCTTTTTTAACAAGGCTTTGATCATTTGTAGAGGAGGATAAGGATGTCGTTCCGATCTCTGACATCATTATGATAATATCCTGGAAATATCACAATTTTAAGCCTTTGGTACGATAATTCAACATCTCCCATCTGGCATTGGTGGGAAAGTTAGTACATACTGTTGGCGTCCAGTCCGGGTTCACACAGTGAAACATTCCGGGTTCATACAGCTTCTTCAGTTTTACCATCAGACACACCTGAAAACATTTTGGAAGATGTTCTAGTTAGTTTGAATGTTGATGTGGACACGTGTTGTTTTTGTAAAGCCTTCTTGTCGGCCATCAGATCATCTCATGCCTCTTGTTTTTATCTCCCTGATGAGACCGGGTCCTGATGATGGTTTGGAACATAGCTGGAGATCTTTTTCTCCCTGCTTACTCCTACGCGTCTCCAGGACCAGCCCCCCTCTGTGATGACATGATATTGGTTGTTAGCCTGCGTGTTGTTCTGGGTTCATTTTGTGTCTTCAGTTGGTTGATGAGGAGACATTATTTGAGCTTTCTGCTTTAATAGTTCACTCAATACTGACAGAAAGAGAGAGAGGGGGGGGGGGAGAAGGAGAGAGAGGGAGGAGATGCAGACGGATGGACAGAGAGGGAGACACAAAGAGTTGGATGTTGGAGGAAAAGATTAGACGTAGATGAAAGAGTGTTGTGCGTTTGTATTGGGGTTTGTTTTGTCTGTCCTCTGATGTCTGCAGACGTTCCTGTTTGTTTGTTGTTTGTATGTTTGTTTGTGTTCAGAGTCATTGATTGTTCATTGACGAGGAGGAAGCAGTGATTTATAGCTGCTGCTCCCTGGGGAGGAATGTCTTCACATGAGGCGTCGTCACGGTGCAAACATAAAACCCACTACACACGGGTCAGTCAACGCACAAATACAGACCAGCCATAACATTACAACCACTGACAGGTATGTCAGAATTACACTGATTATCTGGTATCTATGCTTACCTGTCAGGGGGTGGGATATATAATTAGGCAGGAGCTGAATATTTTGTCTTAGAGATGGAAAAATTGACAAATTAAATGATATTAGCAGCTTCGATTGTGAAGGCTAGATGACCCGGACAACGCTTCTCCAGAACTTGGGAATTTGCTAGTCTGCAGTGGTAGCTACCAACCAGAAACATCAGTGTCCAACAGCCTGGACACTGGTGGTGGTGGTGGCTATTGACCCTGCTGAGACTGATGAATGATAAAGTTGATGGATCTTCAAGTACTGATCGATGGGACAAAGGTGATCCGGGCGAGGCACTCTGATGTTTTGGAGGATGGTCTGCTGGGAAACCATGAAGATGTTACTTTGACACGTAGCTCCTACATAAACGTTGCTGCAGACCAAGTCCTCTGTGGGATGTTCTGGACAGACAAGTCCGATCCATGGAAACTCCACCTCACAACTTCCAGAACTTGAAGGACCCGCCGCAAATGTCCGGTCTCAATGGGTAAGAGATGTGTGGTGGCAAAAGGGCCACCGTCACCATATCAGGCAGGTGGTTCTAATGTTTAGGCTGAAAAGATTTTTACAGCTCAAAATAATAAACGCCAGACTATTTTTCAGCTGTGACATAAACGTTTGTTTAATGACCCAGTCTTGCTGTTCCTCAGTGTCACCTGCCGTCATTTTTATAAATCAAAATCCTAAAAGTTCTTGTCCACCCTTGTGACCTCTGACCCCCATCTGATGAATGAAGACATGTGGTGTGTGTGTGTGTGTGCTTAATAACTGGAACTGGTGGGCATGTGGTTTGGTTCTGGCTTCTTTCATCAGATCGTGTGTTAACGGTGTGGACCCGGCGACACGTTGACTTGGACTCTGTTGTCGTTACCACATGTTGTGTTGAAAGGCAACACGGGGTTTATGGTCCTGAACCGCATTTCATGTTGAAAACCAGCCATTTTATGGATCTCAAACACAGCGGCGAGGTTTAACGACTGGTTCTACTCTCGCTGCCCGTCCAAACTATTATTAGTTCGCCTGTGAACCAAATCCAAGCTTCTATTTGGTGTTTTTTCTAGCCGGCGGTGATGTTGACTCTGAACATCTGTGGGTGTCTGTGCTGTCAGCAGACTGTAACGGGTCAGACGGGTACCAACGGAAACGACCGCCGCCTGAAGTCTCATTTATACTTCCTCTGCGGGCAAATATAGATATTTCAGTTTCAAACAGCGTATCTGTCATCGGCCGCGTACGTCCATGGATCCTTTATGCCCACGTTGGTTCAACACAAGATCTCACACAACAAAGCAACAACAAACGGTGTCGGTAGAGGAGGTTGTTATAATGATGATGATGATGATGGATGGATGATAGATGGAGGATGGATTTGGATGGATGGATGGATGATTGATTGATAGATGGATGATAGATTGGATGGTTGATGGACAGACAGATGATAGATAGATGGCTGGATGAATGGATGATGGATGGACAGATGATGGTTGGATGGATGATGGTTAGAGGGATGATAGACGGATGATGGATGGATGGATGGATGATTGATAAATGGATGATAGATTGGTTGGATGATAGATGAATGGAAGGATAGACTGATGATGGATGGATGATTGATTGATAGATGGATGATAGATTGGTTGGATGATAGATGAATGGAAGGATAGACTGATGATGGATGGATGATTGATTGATAGATGGATGATAGATAGGTGGCTGGATGAATGGATGATGGGTGGACAGATGATAGATGGATGTATGAATGTCCGAACCTTCACCATTTCACAATCTACAATTGTGAAATGATGAAATTATTGAATTGATTCGATAATTGTTCCACGTCTGGCAGCGCTGATTCAATGGGCTAGTCCGATTCCAGGCTCAACTAAAAGCTGCTGATCCAGTGGTAATAATAATAAAAATAATACATTTCATTTATAATGGTGGAAGTTCTGGTCCAGCCTTGAGCTGCATGAGGGTCCGGTTAGGATGCAAATAATACATGTGTAAAACCGTTTGCAGGTTTTATTCTCTTATGCACAAAAACATGATCGCATGAGCTCCTGTGTGCAAATATTTTAGTTTGCAAATCTAAACCTGTGTGTGTGTGTCTGTGTGTGTTTGTGTTTGTGTGTGTGTGATGGAGGTGTTTATGCTTCACCTCCTCCTCCTCTTGACTGTAATAAACAATAACTGGGCATTAATCTCTGGACCTGCTGCCTTAATAAATAATATCCACACATTCATCACCTTAAACTATTCACAATCAATGCAGCTCTTCATAGAAAACCCACCTAATAAATAGTGGTGCGGCCCACTGAGGCGTGAACTTATAGACCCGCCGCTTGATAGATGAACCCACCCCCACGGCGAGACGCCTTTTATGTGGAAAACTGCAAGTGAGAATTTTTCGATTTTGTATTACACTATTTTACTCTTATTACGTTGCCGTGTGTGTGTGTGTGTGTGTGTGTGTGTGTGTGTGTGTGTGTGTGTGTGTGTGTGTGTGTGTGTGTGTGTGTGTGTGTGTGTGTGTGTGTGTGTGTGTGTGTGTACGTGTGTGTGTACGTGTGTGTTCATGTCCTCTCGGGGTACAGTAGGTGTTTGTGATTTATGACGGCGCTGAAGATGTTAGTCTATTTGTTTTATTCTAGTTCTGGGGTGTTTACCTATTTGTAGTGTGCAGTTGTCCGCGCGGTGTCGTATTGGTTTCAGAAGAAAGATCTCTTCATTTTCTGACTACAGGCGGCAAACGGGAATTTTGTCCCGACGGCACAGCGGCAGAAACGTAACAGCCTCTGATAATCGCTGGAACGCCGAAAAGAAATGGGATGAGTCTATACGCTGCTGCTTAAACGTTTGTAAACGTCTCTGTAACGCAGCACTGTTGGCCCTGAAAACGTGATCCGATCTTTGATCCGGTCCTCAGGAGGACGCTGAGCTGTAGGACAGATATTGACATCTCTAATATCTCTTCTCCCCCAGGGATCTGTGTCCCTGGCGGATGTTTCTTTGGGGGTGGAGCTGGGGGCTCAGTGGGCTGAACAGAGACGCTGAACTTAAAGGGTTTCAAAGTTTGGGAACCACTGTTTTAGAGCATAAACAGTTTTGGAACCACTTCGTTCATACATGTAAGTCTGAGTACGCACAGATGTAACATGGGTCATTATACTAGTTCTGGTTCCTGTGATTCTCCTCCTCTTTGATAACTGTTCTAGAGCTAATCCAAGAAAACCAATGCTGGGGAGTGTTTGGTGTCTGTAAACAGCCTCAAACTGATGTTGACGGAACATCTCATTAGAGAGTTTGCCTTGTCGACCTTACAACCCGACCAATAACGGTAGAGTGTCGTCCACACTGAGGCGGGTTCTGCTCGAGGTCTCAGGTGGGAATTGTTCGTTCTCTGTAGAATGAGGACTACGATCCAAACCCACTGTTCTTGGAAGGGGCTTGGATAACTTTCTTTTACACTCGTGAAATATCAAAACTCTGGCGTGAGAACAGAACCTCCAACAGAACTTCTCTCAGACGGTTTGTAACGTTAGAATCGGACCATGCGTTGAGTATTTTTGGCTGATCAAGAGGGATGTGATCACATTCCCTCACATCTTCAGTTCTTACCCTGTAACGACTGAACCACTGAAAAACAAACAGAGAATTCTAATTTTGAGAAACTGGAGTCTTAATTTAAAGTTCTGCCGAAGGAAAAGAGAAGAAATTCAAAAACCACTTTGTTTTTCTGTTTGATACTTCAGGTTTTTCTTCAACATATTTCCCACACTAAGCTTTTATTAAACAATCAAAAACACAAATCACAACATTTTTAAGCTCTTAAACTCTTAAATAAAAATAATTTATTCATAATAAATATGTAATTTATAAAAAACTTAATATTCATTCGGCTTCATTGATTGACTTGATTTCTTCTTTTTCCATCAAATAAAAAATGAATTATAATGTATTTCTTCTCTAAAGGTCGGTTTTAGTGAAAGTCGTTTTAAAAAAACTACAGGTTCTACATTAAAAAAACAAACAATATAGTCCATAAATATCTATCTTTGACATTTAAACTCAATAGTGTTTTAAATATAAACAATCAACTGTCTATTTTGTTGGGGAACTGGTAGGTGATTGGCTGAAACGATCACATGATGAGCTACATCTTTCCTGTGAACATCTTCTTCCTCGTCTTTCGGCCGCTCCCTCTCCGGATCGCCACAGCGGATCATCTGTTTCCTCCTGGAGGCGTCTAACTCTCTGCATTATATGTCTGATGAAGGAAAAGAAGATGTCTTTTAATGGGACAGAAGCAGCAGAGATGATAAATGGGGCGGGGGGGGAATCGTTTGCCGTTGGTTAAAACTAAATAAGCAGATCCTGATAGCGGGAAACTGTTTTCAGCGCTGACCAAAAGAAACACGTGAGATTAGATCTGCTGGACACTCCAGCCGACACACGGCTATTGTTTAGTTGTTTGTTTCAGTCCCACTGCGAGAACATTCACACACACACACACATCTCTTCATATCTATCTCTATCTTGTTGTTCTGTTGCTGTTTCTATCTGCTTCTCTATAACTACACACTCAAACACACACACACACACACACACACACACACACAGTGATAGATGGTCCAGTCATGATCCCGCCCTGCATTGTTGATGAGGGTCATGCTGCCATGGTAACCGGAGCGCTGTCCGACTCCCCCCTGTGTGCGTGCGTGTGTGTGTGTGTGTGTGAGAGAGTGTGTGCTATCTGTGTCAGCAGACCTTAAATTGTACTAACTTGCCTTTTTCACTCTCTACGTATTTATCCTAATGTGTATAAGTGTTTGTGTATTTGTGTACTTACAGTAGGTGTTTGTGTATTTGTGTACTTAACAGTAGGTGTTTGTTTATTTGTGTACTTACAGTAGGTGTTTGTTTATTTGTGTACTTACAGTAGGTGTTTGTGTATTTGTGTACTTACAGTAGGTGTTTGTGTATTTGTGTACTTACAGTAGGTGTTTGT